>VWYE01005066.1:244165-348165 GCA_013398995.1 Alaudala cheleensis | reverse complement strand
GTCTCCGGCCCCCGCCCCGCTGCGCGCCCCGCTCCGCCAGCCGCCGAGCCCCGGAGCTGCGCGCCGCGCCTGCCACCTGCGGGCCGCGCTGGGGACAGCCGGGGAGCACCCGGGAACAGCCGGGGACAGCCGGGGACAGCCAGGGAACACCCGGGGACAGCCGGCACGGCCGGCCGAGGGGCGCGGACCCGCGGACCTTCCGCCCTCCCGCCTCGCAGGGGCGTCTTTTGCCGAGCCCCGAGAGGAGGTAGCAGCGGCCATAGCAGGAGCGTCCCGGATGGCAGTGGACATGGCCCTTCCTGTCCCTCTCAGAAGGATGAAGTCACTCTGTTGGCTGATTTGGGGTTTTTAGTTCTTCAGGGACATTGGTTCCCCCTGCCTCCCCCGCCCCCTCCTGCGTGTGCCCTCCTGTGGCAGCTGCGTACGGAGTTAGGGCTGCCAACTCGACTGCGCTAGCTGGAAACTGGAAGGCACGTGTAGGATCTTGCCACACGGGAAATATAAAATTCTCACAAGGAGCAATCTTTGAACAGCTGCTTTCCAAGGGAAAATGAAATAGGGGAAAACAACTACAACAATAATAATAATAATTTTAAAAACCAACCAAACAAAAAAAGGGGTGTGGGGAGGCAGACTTTGGAAAACCTGTGTGGTTTTGTGAACAGACCTAGCTGCACCGTGGAAGCAACAGGCACCAAAGCTACCAACCCCTGAGGTGGGCATTTTTCTCTGCAGGTTCCTGCTCTGTTATTTCGTAGTCAAAATCAAGTCCCTAGAGAGATACATAACCTCTCTCTGCTCCTTCCCTCTGGTCTTCACTTCTTTCCTTCTCCCCTTTCCTCCTCATCCTTTCTGTGGCATTCTCCAGATGGTTTTAGGACCCCATGGCAGAGGATCTGTACCTGAGTGCCTGTCACCTCAGCTCCAGCCTCTTGGTCCTCAGCTGCCCGCAGAAACCACCACTGGATTTCAAGGTACACCGAAGTAGAGCCACTTTGGAAAGCACAAGACATCTCCACATTCTGCCCTTCAGTGGCCGTGACATTTCGGGGAAACTCTGTGAATTTTGCTGTAAAACAAATGCATAACACGTTGCTACCCACTAATCGTTTATGCCCTACTTGTGTTGTTGTCTTTTTTATTGTTCCCTCCATCCCCCCTTCTCAATTCCCTGTTTTCTTTTCTTATTCCCACTCTTTTAATTCCCCCCACACACACAACCCGAGTTTCCCACACATTATGTCACCTGGTTTTTCTCACACCCAGGTATGTTTTTCCTCCCTTATGCACAAATCCACCCTCTTTACACTCTCAATTCTGCTCATGGGAAATGCCATAGATCCCCCTGCTTGCTCCCATGAGCTGGCAAAGTTTCACATAATTAGGTCCGAATACCCTTGGGCAGAATGCAGTATTTCACCAGACTCACTGAGGGATTTTGTACAAGACCACTTTAGGAGAGGGAAAAAAGTCAGACTGATTTAATGTATTTTGTAGGGCTGAGCTATAGGCTTGTAAATTGTTACACGCTCCACAGCCAGCTGAAGCAGCTGTTGGCACAGGCACCTCTGGGTACTCTTCTGAGTGAGTGTTACAATCACTCGTCAAATGTCCTTCTCAAAGGCTTTACCTGACTTAGTTAGTCAGATGCTGAGAACCTCTGCTTACATAATCAGAACAAAAATCATTTCACCTTGTGTTTGTCAGTCCCAACAGACACTTTCTAGAACTAACCTTCATATTTGTATCTCAGTCCTTCAACAAACAGGATCTGTCCATTTCAGTTTACCACTGCTAGATATAAAAGCTAATGCTGATAGACATTTTCCAAGACATTCTTTAAGTCTCAGTCTTTACTGCCTTCTCATCCTTCTTATCATTCACTTTAAAACTGTGCAACATAATGAATCATGACAGTCAAGTGAGGGGGACTGCAGACAAACAATCTAATAAATAAATGCTGTGGAAGAGGAAAATTTGGAAAGACTGCAATGTCTCTGTCTATTATGAATTGCTACAGATTGACTAGGGCATATTATGATCTGAAGGAAATGTGATGAGAAAGAAATATTGCTCATTGTCTCCTCCCCTCTTCCCCTCTCTTTATACAGTCTTCCTAACCAACCTGGAATTGGTGGGATAATTTGGTAACCAGTGTTATTTGTCTTTCCCCTTACATTTGTGCCTGGCAACAAATACTTTCAAAGCTGCTAGCTCCGCGGTGCCCCTTTTCCTGACCCCCACCCCCACCAGCCAGCCACTACTAGTCACCGAGTTAAATTGCCAAAAGGACTGTGCATTTTGTGTGTTGTTCGGGGCTAGTAAGTTTGTTTTGGGGTTTTTTGTTTTTTGGTTTTTTTTCGGTTTGCTCCTTCTCTCCCCTCCTGGTCAGTTGATGTGAGCGGCGTGGGGACACAGAAGGGAGTAGTGCCGGCATCCCCCCGGTGGCACGGCCAAGCGCAGAGCCGCGGGGAGCTGCGGGCAGGGGAGGGCGAGCAGGGGGCGGTGGGAGGGGGCAGCAGGCACAGGACCATCGGGATCTGTCCGTGGTGCTGACGGCGGCGCCGCAGCCCCAGGGTCCCGGACAACCGGCTCCTGCAGCGCCGGGGCTGCTTGAAATGCAAGGCGCGCCTTTCGGCGGAGAGGGAGGGAGGGAAGGAGGGAGGCGACGGGGGGTGGGGGAGGCATTCAAAGAAGTTGATTTTGTCTTTTTCTCCTTTTTTTTTTTTTTTCTTTTTATTTGGTGGGGGGAGAATGGTAGAAATGCACATAGTCACGGAATAGGAATAAAGATCTGATTCTGTGGATTGCAGGATAATAAGTGAGGAAAGGAAACGCAGCACGGAAGGAGACTGCGATATTTTAAGAGAAGCAGTAGCTTTAGCCAGCCGGTACTTGGTCTGAATGCAATAATTATGCATGCACGGGTAGGTGTTTATTGTATGCAAACATGCCTGTATAACAACCTGCACAACCCAAACATATGCATGTCCATTCCCCAGCACCCCTTCACTCTTCTGCAAGGTGCCTGTTATTTCCCTCTTTGCATTTAAGTAAAGGAAGCCTTTTATATTTCCACTTTGGGGAAACTTCTCTCTTCTTTTTCTATTTGCCAACAATTTTGTCTGTACAAACTAAATCTAAACTTGATGCTTGGTATCCTCATCTCTAACATATTTTTGTTGTTTTCCTTCTTTTCCTCTTTCTTCCTTTCCTCACCCCCCTCCCCACCCCAATCCTGTTCTCACTCTGTTTTAGCATAGCAAACCACACACACACACATTTTTGACAGTAAGTGATCTTACCTTGGGTAGAAAGTCCTTGTTGAATATACATAACTGAAAAGAAAATGAATCCAATATAAGCTAGAAAGATCCCCATCATTCCAAGATGAAGAAGTCACATCAGGGTAAAAAAAAAAGCCAAGGGTGTCCTCAAAAAAGAAAGAACTGATATATAAGTGTATGTATGTATTTCAAATATCTGAACAGAAAGAAATTTGCAATGTTACAGAAAGGCTCTGTATTGTAGCCCTAGCTGCGACACTGGCAGCATTCTGCTGCTCAGTGGAGTCTTTTTCTTTGAGAAGAGCGAGTATTGCAATACAGTGTTGTTCAGATGAGCTGTCTCAGGCGCTGTGTTGCTTGAAGTCCAGATACAGACTAAAAAAAACACAAACCGTTGAAAAGTGGGTATCAGCTGCCTTCTGTGCCTTTTTTCAGCTACCTGGCAGCTTCGTCCAACGTCAGCTCTTGCTGCTCAGGATGGCGTGATGACTGCCCTCCCTACACACTGATCCAGCTTGGGAAGAGACGAGTAGGGGAAAGAAAAGGAGGGGGGGCAGGGGGGGAAAGAGAAGTCTACTCTGCTTGTATTGCTACAACTTTTCTTTCTAATGGCTGCGATAATGTCTTTAACCCTTCCCTCTCCCTCCCCATACTCTACACCTCTACCTGTTCTAACTTCTGCCTCTGATGCTGGGGTAAATATGCAGGGGTTTTGTGGGTTTTTCTTTTGTTTCTTTGGGGTTTGGTTTTGTTTTGTTTGTTTTGGTTTTTTGTTGGTTTTTTTTTTTTTTTAGTATGTACAGCTTCTGACAGAAGGAGCTATTTTTGTTGTTGGTTTTTGGGTTTTTTTAATATAATCTTCGGTCTTTCATCCCAAAACATTCAGTGGCTAAGAGGGCAATGCAGTGGTTTGATTTTTGGTGAGTTAAGCTGTTTCTGTTTTCTCCTTTTTCTTTCCCTCTGACAGGATCTGAGGGGGAAATAGTTCCTCAGTAATCCTGTCGCACTTGCTACTGCCTGCTCCAAATAACTATGCTTCTAGCATCTTACATTAAAATTACTTCATTTTGTCTTCAAAGGCAGATAAAGAGGATGATACTTAGAGTGTGCTTAGGTTGCATTGCACACATTTCTATGGAAAAATATTTAGCTAGATTAAAATGGATTTTCATATTTTACAGATTACTCACATTAATGGATATATTTATGTACAGCAGAGAAGGTGTTTACAGTATATTAAAAAATTCTTCCTCCTGCAGTGAATATTTTCTCCCTTGTTCCCTGCTTTCTGCCTATGTATATTAATAATGTTCAGATAAGAGACTAACCTTGACTGTGTTAGGCAATCAAAACACCCTGGAACACATCTGCACTGAGAGAAGTTCTCTGGCTGTAATCGCCCTGCTGCTTGCAGTGAGAAGCCATCTAGAAAGTGCTTGTTGCACTAAGCAATCACCAAATACCTTCTGAAGGCTGAGGCAAAGATTAAATAGAAACTGAAAAGAGCACCTGATAATCACTCAGACAGCCAAATAGCTGAACTTAACTGCTAATCACAAACTAAAAAAAGCTACAAGATGGTACCAAATTAAGAGAATTTTATCTGCACAGGCAGTATGTTTTTCTGGAACAGGACAGGTTCTGTCATCCCTGGCAATGGGAGTGCAGCAGTTGCACAATGGCACAATTGCAACTTTCACCTTAGTCACTGCTTTAGCCAAATTATTGCATGCATACAAGACATCTGACACAGCTGCAGAGATCTCTTTCACAGAACTAATGATATTTGACTGGAGAACAATCTTTTTGTCTAAATTTTAGCTTTTTCTTTTCTTCTTCCATAATTGCATCAGTTCCCATTTTTATTTATGAAAATAAGGGAGCCATTTCTCCATAGCAATAACCTATTCCACTCATGTCATAACTTAAACTTAGCAATAGTTCTGTGTAAAAAATTAATACAATAAATCAAATATAATTTAAATTATTAAAATGATCCCTCAAATGGGAAAACAATTGTGTTACTTGAAAGATTTCCTATTAGCACAGAGATTTAATTACTTTAAGGAGGTCATGATGGATATATTCAAAACCAAAGAAAGTCTGTTAAACAAAAGAAAAGCACCAGTCTGTAAAGGTGGTAGACCTAAATTATCTGAAATACTCAAGGTTTGTCAATTATCCAGTGATTAAATACACACTATAGAGATCTTTACAGGTTCAGATGGTGAATGTTTCAATAATTTCTATAAAAGAAATCAGTTCCTTTTCAGATGGATAACCAAAATCCTAAGTCACTCCTGAAAATGAAGGCTGATTGTAGGATTCACTTCAACCCCATGTACGTCATCAGTAATCAGTTGAAATTACAAATTAGAGACATATTATCAGCAGCCAAGTTAAATGTAAATTAGACAGGAGGAAAAAGAGTCTAAGCAGTATCACCTGGTTTAGAAGGAAAGCAGAAAACAAAAACAGACCACTTTTTCCTCTTTTATTTACCTATTCCAATTCAAGACACTTGATAGATAAATTTAATTTTATCAATTTGTAATTTAGAAGCAAGAATAATTCTCCCAAATATATTTGTAGTCAATGGAACTAATGAAGTCTTAAATTACTGTCCCAGGGATGTACAAAATAGTATAGATGGTTGTTAAAATATGAGACCAGAGGATATATTAGGAAATTGATTTAATGGAAAGAATCTGATAACTTGGTTACATGTTTATTATTTTTACTTTATTCATGTGCTGCAACGAGCCATATGATTCTCTGAAATACTTCAAATATAAAGCAGAAATAATCGACCTTGTGTAATCAATATTAAATTTCACCATGATGGGTGTGACTTCTCCACAATCAACCATGCTATATGAATCTGGGCAGTGAATTTGTCTAGTTACCTTGTGTGAAATCTCTGCCTTTGTGTTGTAGAAAGAGTTTTAATGTAGACTAACTCAAGGGAGAGGTATCAGTTGTGCTTTAGAACATGAATGATATAGCTCCTGTGAGTTTCCAGATGCCTTTTTTCCTCCCTCTCAATGACTCTAACAGATGAGACATCACAGAACACCCTCTCAGGTCAGAAAAAAAAGTCCATGCACATTGGAATTACTTTTCAAACATGCCAGTGACTTCAATACATGTTCCAGATCAAATGCTCATTCGAAATCATTAATGGCTCTGCATGTTCATCACTCTGCCCAGCTTACAGATCCCAGGGCTAGTTTGTCTTATCAGCAGTAAGGTTGGAGTGCTTTAGTCCCATAAAGATGGGCTGATATGGGCTGCCTTGCCCTGCAGGAAATGGATCAGCTCATGTTTGAGACCATGACTGTGTTGCTATCCAACTAGCTAAATTTAAAGTGAAAACAAAAAAAGGTCTTTTAATATTTTTTTATGTTGACTGTTTGACATTTTCAGCTTTTCTTTTTCCATCATTATTTCAAAGATTTCTTTACAATTTAAAGGCCAATTTTCTATTATCTGATGAAATCTGTGATTTGTAAAAGTTGAAATGGAGGCTGGTTCTCCTCACTGAGGAATCCTCTTTGGTTTTGTTAAGCCACATGCTCACATGACCCTCTCCCAGCATGTATCTTTTCAACAGTATGCAATTATATATTGGAAGTAGCACCATATCTCAGTAGTAATTATTTTGGTAATAATTTGGAAAAGAACTTGTGCATGGTTAACTATCAAGCCTTAGAGTATCAGGGACTTCTTACGCAATTGCATATTTATTCAGTTAAAGGAGATAACACACACAGAGTACCCAAGCCAATGAGAGCCTTGTTATGCTCAGAGAATTTGTGATCTTTAAAGAGGGAAAGTCTAAATAAATTTTTATGTCTTAAGTTCTTTGGGGACAAGAATTTCTCACTGTGGGCTCCCCAAAATTTTAATACAATTGACTACTATTTCCTGATGAAAGCAATATCATAACCTCACTTATGACAGAGAATGAATGTAGAATCCTTCAAAACTAGGCAATTGAGACAAGTGGCAATTTGAAGAACATTTGCCAAGTGATGTTTTTTGTTACTTCCATGAGACTCCTTGTTCTGATTACTGTTCTGCATAAACACAAGCCACGCTCATGGTTTGTAGATCCATACTTTGTGAAACCATTCATTTGGGTTGTAATGTTTCTATGCTAGATCTGCCTTTCAGGGTTTCAAGTGGTGGTGGTTACCTTTGGGTTTTCTCCACATATTCAAATGTATATCAACCATCTCTGAAACCCGCAGTGAAAGAGGATAATAAAAATGTTAGAAATAACTCCTATTTTATTTTTAAGCTCTTTTATTTTAAATACTCTAACAATATTCCTCTTCAGATCAGAAGCATGATGTTTTACAGAGGTATCAATCGAGTTTGGACATTTCATTCTTGTGAAAATTCCTGCACATTTAGCCAATATCAAAAATGTAAGTAAATATGGGTTGCATATGCTCAATAGCAGCTCACATCCCTTAAATATCTGTGTTCATTCATGGTGTCCAAAATCCTCAGAGCCCTGAATGCTGACTTAACGCATATATGACATTTTCACAGAGTGAACAGACATGCAAAGGGGCTAGCTGCACAACCCCCCTGCAGTTAGTATCTGGAGAAACAACAGAAAGATAAGAGAAAAGAAAGATTCTGCAACAAAATGAGACATCAATGAAAGAGCTGAAAGTTTAAAAATAGCGTAATGAAGTTTGTCCATTATCTTAATCCATTCCTTTCAATCCAGGCAATTATGGTCTACTTCAGGTAAACCCCTCCTATTTTTAACCTTCACACTTCACTCATTAGACAAAGTTCTGCTAGTCTAAGAACGGATCCTTGCTTAGGCCTGGAAAGTAAAAGATGCTGTCATATATGGTACTTATGCTTTACATGCATTGGAAGAGAATTAATGTCTTCCTGTCCAGGCAGCTAAGTTTTGCCTAGAAGCAGAATCTGTCTCTGACCATCAGAATTCCTGAGGGGCTCTCCACAGTCCCTTACACCAGATGTTTCACATAGGGTAAATAATAGTGTGCTTCTCTTTTCTGAATGCCCACCTCATCAGAACCCTGATGGCTCAGATGAAAAAGCACTGAGAAGTCACAGTTGCAATTAAAGTGAATGGATGCTGTGATTGAAGATGCAGATTATTATAAACTGTGACAAAATCCCTCAGCCTGGACCCTGGGTAGCTCAGCACTGACTTTTGTCTATGTGTCTCTGCTGCCTGTCTGTAAAGTGGAATATATTACCTTGTCACTTTGGAGAGTGTTTTGTTAAGATAAATTAACCTTCAGGAAGCTCTCAGAGCTTTGCATGATGAGCACCATAGGGAAGCCCAGAAGGGAATGAATAATTTTGTCTTCAGCTCAGTGCTGGAGTGGTGTGCATGGGTGAGGCCTAGAGACACATTCTGAAAAATAAAAATAAGCAAAATGATGAAATCCTGCTGATTAATTTAGTTCCATTTTTCACATACTCGAAATGAGGTGGGGAGAGGATCTAGAAAAAATCCCTGTGTCATGGTATATTAAAGGACTTCATGATTTTGGATATGAAGGGAGAGAGTTAGTTAATTCTTCCTTTGCTGTGTCTTGAGTACTTGATTTGAAACTTTAAGAATGGTCTTTCAGTACAGCTTTTTACATATAGCAGAACATTTTATAGCTCTCTCTCTACCATTGTCTCTACCATTAGGCAGCTGGAAGAAAAGCTCACAGAACCTAAAAATGAGACTTTAGGCATCAATCCAACTGCTTTTTTCCTGGTTTCTCTTAGCTTTTATAAGACAAAAAAAAAAAAAAGGCTTCTTAGGCATAGTCTGTACCCTGAGTTTATTTAAAACATGTAAAACTAAGCTTTTTATACAGAAAAAACTTGATGCTGTATTACTCTTCTTATGAACCTCCTCGTTTTAGATGACTTAAGAAAGTTTTTTTAAAGTTTTTGAAACTTGGAATTCCTCAGTTGCTTAGAATCATATGATCAGAACTTTTTAACAAACTAAAAAAAAAAAAATCAGAAATGCTATGGTAGGATTTTATGCCTGATTTATGCATATTGACTGCCATTTTTGTGAATTCAACCTCTGAAATTCCAGTTTGATTTCCCTCTTTTTTAGCTCTTGGTATCCAGAAGGGTGTTGGTTCCAAACAAAATAGAAGCTGGGGGTGTTTCTTGGAAGGAAGGCCCATTGGAGAGCAGGACAGTAACTAGGCTGTTTTGTCCCTGCTGTTTAGAGCACTGGTGATGAGGGGTGTGCTCACCACGTCCAAAAAAATGGGGAAGGCTGGAAACATACATCAGGCTGGTCAGATAGAAAACTTCATTCTCTTCCTTGGACAGTGCTAAAGCAAACAACATTCTGCCCATGAAAGAAATATGTTTTCTTTTGTGTATAGAGTTGGCTCCAAAATGTGCTTGATTCCTTAAGACCTGTCAGTTTGATGAAGGAAAATGTGTTCTCATAGGGCGCAAATAGCATATTTAATTTTCTTAAAGGAGTAACAAATGCATAAATCCTGGTAAATATATATTTTTCACATTGTTAATTTCTCTTTTTTCCCCTGTCTTCACTGGCACAGGCATGTTGGGTATAAGTGCACACTGAAAAAGCAGTAAAGAAAGTAGGATACATGTTACTTTGGGGGCATTTTTTTGTGGTTTTTGGGTCGGTTTTTTGACTTTTTTGACTTTTTTTTTTGGTGGGGTATTTGATTTTGGACTAAAAGGGGTTTTGGGATTTTGGGTTTTTTGGGGTTATTTTGTTTGTTTATTTGTTTTATTTTGGTTTTGGTTTTGCTTGGGTTTTTTTTTTAATTAGTTTTTTTTTTCTTTTAAGTTTGAAGATTTACAATAAATCAGGAAGGTAAAGAATGGCCTTAGGGAAAAACTGTTTTCTTGCAAGACAAGACAAGACAAATTTGGCACTTGAAAATCTTTCTTCTGTTTTTTCATAGTACCTGTTATCAGATTGTTTCATTTTGAAACAAAATATTAGTCAAATTAAAAGTCTTTATGAACAATGCTCCTCTCTGGTCATTTTTGCTATGTTATCATTTTCAATTGTCAGTTAAGCTTTATGAACATCCACAAGTTGTACAAATTTAGCCATGTTACAATCATATGAATTTCTCTCTACAATAACTGTTGCATTTCAGAAAGATCCCAGTCCGTATGAAGATTAAATTATGGCATTGCTGTATCCATTAATGTGTTATGGAATTTTGTTTTGTGTTTTTAATCTACGCTATGCCTAGCCCTCTTGTGGACAGTTCTTTAAGGAAGGAGAAAGCTGAGGATATGAACAGATTATGCAACTTTTTCCATCAGGCTGGGAAACTGGAAACTGAGACAGTCAGTGCAACCTCCTAAACAAGGCAGTCTGTGAAAAGCACCATTTGGTCATTTTCTGTCTGTGATCAGCTAGGACAAGATCGTTATTCCTGATTATTTATCCAAGAAAACATGAGGCATGTACAATTTTTTCAACTAAAGAATTCAATTCCTTTTAGCTATTACCCAAATACCTTTATGCATTTTGGTTAATTTTAAAAACAACAAAGAAGCAAAAATATGATTTGTAAACCAATGTAGTGGAGTACATTGAGCTTGAAAAGGGAGAGATCTCCGATTTAATAAAACTGTAATCTTTCATTATGCTGCTGATGAGAGCAAATATAGGAATTTCAAAATAAAATAGGCTGTTTGTGTCAACAGTGGATATTGCATATCCCTTTGAGGTAAGCCAATGACAATGCAAAATGCCTCCTACAATACCTTTTCAACACATTGGAAAACTTCAGAGAGGAGATGATAAAAAACACTGGCAAAGTTTCAGCTATTTGCATACAAAATTATTCAATTTTTTTTCAGTAAATAAATTCACTTTCATCATTTTAACTACAGGTATTTTCTTTGTTTTAATTTTTACATAGATCAATGAAACAGCTACCATAGCAGTTTCAGCCTCTGAAAGGAATTTTCTTGAGAGGCAAAAGGCAAGAGTGTCAGCATTTGTCTCTGGGCAGTATTTTACCACATTTCCCTGCCTATGAGACAATAACTTTCAAGTAAATTTGATAACTGGGAGGTCCTTCATGATGCAGGACCGAGAAACCAAGAGGGAACTGGAAACTTCACAGATCAGTGCAAAGTGGGAAAGTTTTTCTCTCAAAGGTAGCTGGTAAGCAGAAACCTATCAAAGACTAATTTTGATCTGAGCTTTAGCAGAAAGAAACTGTCCGGTATTTGGCATACTACCTTAGAAATAATCTGGTTTTTATCTCTCTCCCTATAAATATATATATTTATATATATAGTCTTCATTATCCAGTGAATCAGTAAGAATTTGTTCCACTGCTGTTGCATGCATCTACACTATGTAAAGAAAACTACGTCCTTGATATGAAGTATCAGAATGGGTGACATAATTTGCCCCATAGTGTCTACCCTGGTACAATAAATCCATCGTACTAAGTAAGATCCATGGAACAGTAGTCCACAGCCTAGAGAGGAGTGCCTTTTTCAATAATCATTAATTAGATATTCACTTTCTTTAACATTCAAAGTTATATTTAAAATGGAAAAAAACCTGTAATTTTGAATGTTTGAACCTACTTGGGGACATGGTTTAGTAGACTTGACAGGGCTGGGTTAATGGTCGGACTCCACGATCTTGAACGCTTTTTCCAACTCCAATAATTTTATAATTAGATGATTTTACTTTAGAGACAAATATTCTTTAACAACGAAATGAACTTTTGATTGGCTAAGTACAAGTATTCATCATCTTCTGTACAGGAAAAGCCTTAAGGACTATTCATGATTCTGCATTTTGACAACACAATTATTAATTAGAAGCTTAAAGACAGAAGTGGATCCATGTTGAAGTGTGAATATGCTTGTGATTAAATGTTAGGATTTGTTGATTGGAAATGATTGACAGGTTACTTTGTTTTTCAGGATGATTTATCAGTAAGATTTAATTTGAGCTTTTGTTTTTTGGTTGGTTGGTTTCCTTTTTTTGTTTGTTTTTGGAGAGGTTATGTTTTAGAATCATGACTTGGAATATTGTGAAAGAAAATAAGCCACAAAATAAAGCAAAATGAACTTTATTTGGGCTAATCTATTAAAATAGCTTTCTGTCTTTGTGACATTCCTAATATCTCCTCATTTTCAGCTTGACAAAAAAGCTGATTTAACTAATGGGAGATGTTTTCTTTTACTTCAGTGCCCAAGGGTTCACAGTTTCTCTGGATGATAGAGAACAGTTCCATTTTTCTCACTTGGATATTGTCAATATATTTCTTAAAATCAAACTCTTTACAATTATTTTCAGGAAAAAACACATTTAAAAGTAGCATTTCTGGGTTGGTTAGTCAAACTGTCTAATACTAACACTTATGTGGTCAGAAGGTTTTGGATTATAATGAAAAAATCTTGAGGATGTAAAAGGCTTGATTAGAACTCTCATCGAACATTGGAAGGACTGGGGGTATTTAAGGAAAGACTGGACACACCACGTATAACCATGGTTTAGTTGACTTTAAGGTGTTAGGTCTTAGATTAGAGTCAATGAATGTAGAGATCTTTTCCAACCTGATTGATTCTGTGATTCTATGATTCAATTTAACTGGATCAAGAACTTTTGTATCTTTTTAATCACTCTTTTTTTTCCCTCTTTTTTTTTTTTCTTTCTAATTTATTCTTAAGTATTTCCATTCTTTAAGGTAAACACAATGTTAGGTATCTAAGAAATACCATTTGTAGATAAGTAGTTTTTCCAATGCTTTATTTTTAACCTTGATTACTAGCTTGCTATTCTGTCAGGGTAAGAAAAAAATGACCTGAAATAAAACTAAATAAAACTTCTGAATGTCTNGATTGATTCTGTGATTCTATGATTCAATTTAACTGGATCAAGAACTTTTGTATCTTTTTAATCACTCTTTTTTTTCCCTCTTTTTTTTTTTTCTAATTTATTCTTAAGTATTTCCATTCTTCAAGGTAAACACAATGTTAGGTATCTAAGAAATACCATTTGTAGATAAGTAGTTTTTCCAATGCTTTATTTTTAACCTTGATTACTAGCTTGCCATTCTGTCAGGGTAAGAAAAAAATGACCTGAAATAAAACAATAAAACTAAATAAAACTTCCGAATGTCTATAGTTTCTTTCTTGCTTGCTTGCTTTCTTTTTTTTTTTTTTTTTACCTTAAATTTTTTTCTGAATAACTGGGGAATATCTGGGATATGGGAAATACAAAAAAACACACACCAACCCTAACATTTTAGTGCAGGTGTGACTGCAAGTGCCCTTCTTTGGAACCTTATAAAGGATATAATTCAGAAGATGGGAGGGGGTATCTATGAGAGGCAACTGAATTCAGACACAGCATGCTGTGTAACCAAACAAAAGAGTGTTGCCTTTCACTGTTTAATATTCCTAGCAGTAAGGTGGTACCACTTAGGATGTTGAAAAGTAACACATGGTGGGGCATATAATTAAGTGAAGCCTGAAGAATAATTATGCTAGTAAAGCTCAGCATAATGAGAAACCAGGGTTGGGGGTTTTAATATCATATTATGACATTAAGTACAAAATAGAATTGTGAAGCTAATGCATCTGTTGAAAATGGAAGAAAACTGCATATACAGGCATTTTAACAAAAAAAGACTACTTTTACCTTCTGTAGATTACAACTATTCCATATTCCATTTAACTAAAATAAAATTTTATTTATTAAGGTCTTGATATAATTTCAGTAGAAAAACCTGAAAATATTAATTGATCTAAATGGAAACTGGCTCTGTCCCTCTGTTGAAATATTTATATTTTTCTCTGTAGTCATACAAATAAAATGTCACAATTACTCTGAAAACTGCAATACCAGTTAAAGCCAAGTATCTGAGCTATTTAAAAGAAGCTATCGTAAACTGAATTTTTCAGCATGAGCCTGTTCATGAGGGACAGCTCTAGGGTTGCCACAACAGCAGCTTTTTGCTGCCACTCCAGAAGATTACAAGAGAATTTAATTAATACAGCATTTGGAAGAGTGAAGAGATATCTGTCCAAGATAATTCTCTAATTCTGGGACCTAGCTTCTGTCTCAGTGAGCTTTCCCGACTACGTGAGATGTATCTTAAAGGGAGAACGAGAAGGCATTTCCAACTTCATCCTTGTTTCTGCCACTGCTCTCTAGGTTCAAAGGTTATGAAAGTAACAACTCTTAAGTCATGTTTTACTAGCAGTACTTGGGTTTTAATACTTCTCTGAAATAGGAAGTATTTCAGCTGCATATCCTAAAGGTGTCTACTGGTATTACCAGGTTTCCTAGACTATCCCGATGTTGGCGTAAGGTTGGCAGTTTCAGGACAGAGTGGACAATCCTAAATCTGTTTGAGTTCAGCTAGACAGGAAGTAGGATATCCTAAGATGACATTCAGGCACAAGGTATATATGCTTAGGCAACCTCATAAGATTTCCATGGTTCTGCCCATTCTTTCATAAAATAAGTGTCCAAGAGAAAGACATTAACATATATCTGTACAAATATAATCACTTAAAGGGATGAAAAAGCACAAGATGGAATATGCATACAGAAATCTATGAAAAATCAAACAAAATCCTTCTGGAAATAATATTTTCTGAGAAAGATGTTGGTTCTTTCCACAAATGCATGATATTAAGTTTTGGTAACAGAGGGAAGTTTTGGGCAAATGGTTTGTCTGTTTCTGAGGTCAAATGACTCTTCCTGATATCTCTCTTAGATTAAAAAAATAATTACTATTTTCCTCAGAAAGACTTTGGTAGGATTTTGAAAGGAAAATTTATCTCTTTAAACTTTA
The DNA here is from genome assembly GCA_013398995.1 of Alaudala cheleensis. NCBI lineage: Eukaryota > Metazoa > Chordata > Aves > Passeriformes > Alaudidae > Alaudala > Alaudala cheleensis. The sequence goes on along the minus strand of VWYE01005066.1, from coordinate 333,029 downwards.
AAATGTTTTGCCCCTGGTGCCCGGAGAGATGTTATAGCATTGGTGTTTCACCATGAACACAAGGGGTGTCTTGCACTCCTAATAATCTGACTCTAATTTCAGAAGAAGCTGAAGAAGCAATTTCAAGTTGAAGAAAAAAAACAAACTTTGATTTCACATCTCTATACAGACTCCTTCAGAAACTCCCATCTACTGAATGTTTTTACTTATTTTAATTGTTTTAATTGTTTTCAATTACATACACAAGCAGCAAATATGTTTGGTGGTGGCCGGTTTGTATTATTGCAAAGTAATGTTAAGAAAATCTGAATTATGGGCACGGTACTTGAAGCAGAAAAAATAAAATAAAAATCTTTTGCGTCTAGCCACCCATCTAATTGAAGATAATTTAAAATATAATTTAAAGGTTCATTTAAAATTTTGCTTGGTAAACGAAAACAGAGGTAAGGTGGCCAGAGCAAAAAATCACTTAGATCTCTACAAGTAAAAATGTGTGTCACTTATTGTAGGAAAGATGTTGGCTGACCCTGCTGTTCATGTCTGACAACCTGACCCATAAACATTAGGAAGAAGCTACCTGCCAAGAATGCTCAATTTACATTGCCTGCCGCATCTTTACTGATGGAACAGGAGATGCCTAAATGCTTTATCTTCCTTTTTTTTTTTTTCCTCTCCTTAACAGCAAGGCAAAAGTCTGCTTTCTCTTGAATCTGAAGTAGGACAGTGAATCATTCTAGTTCTTTGTGCTGTGAAGTTGGAGGCATTGCAGAGGGCACTGCTCTGTACTATAAAACCAAAGGGAGCGTTTCAGGTGTAATTCTCTCCAGTGCCGGTGTAAGTACTGCCATGGCAGTTACCACATAATGCACAGCACTGCTACGCAAGTTGACCCCTGGGGAGCATTTAGTAAATTGTAAAGGACTGTGAAAGCACAAAATAAAGAAAGATGGACTTTTCTTCTGAACATGCTGGTCTCATTTAGCAAGTACAGCTAAGAGCAATAAGGAAGTTAAAAGCTGCCCAGCAGCAGCAACTACCCTTGCTTTACGCAAAAAGATGGCTCTATCCTTGTCCTGGAAAACCACAAAATGATGCTTGCAAAGAAATGCCTTCCATCAGCAGCTCACAGGAAGGATGCAGGGCAGAGAGCAGGGTGACTTTAACATTGTGACTATGAGGGCTTTTGTGAAATCGTAGAGATTTTTTGGTCTAACACTGACCAACAAATAAAACAAAGGGCCAGCCTCCACCCCTACGTAATCTTTTCCTAAATTATATTAAATGACCAGCAAGTATCAGGAAACACCAACCAAGAGTGTGATTTTCTTCCCTCCAATGAACTATCTACATGCCAAAATGAAGTTTTATAGCAAAATCCCACAGTCCAGCCAGCTGGTTAAATCCTATTAGGCATAAATTCACAAGAGCTCAGCTCTGATCCTTGTTCTGGCATTGACTTTCCTTGCATTTGGAATGCTGCACAGAATTATAAGTCCTTTATCCAGATTTGAGTTAAAGATGATAACTCTGTCCAAGGAATTCTGGAATTCACAGATGAAAGCTAATGTATTTGTTCCAAATCTAACTTGTCAGTGGTCACTCACTAAAATGGCCTGCTTGCTGTAGCACTGTGTCCTTACTTTTTGTGCCCAGTTCCTCTGAAGGTGATGTTGTCATGTCCTGATGTTGTAAAGGGTCTAACTGAGCTTTTCTGGCATGTTACTGCTCTTCCTGGGAATGTCATATGTCAGAAGAACAACATGGAAAAACCCTAAGTGATATCCTCAGACCTGTCAGCTTCAGTGAGTTGCTTCAGTTTGTATCTTGTAGAGTCTTAATATTAAAAATGCACTGGGACAGACAATTACCTGCATGATTTCAAAAATTACTTTTATTAGGGACTTTTCTTCCAAACTTTGAAAAGATAGTGAACAGGAAAATGGATGACCCCAAAAAAGTAAAACTCACATTTTCAACTATTAACTATGACTTGGTTTAGATTCTCTTTGAATCTGGGGTGCAGGTGTGACTTTTCTTCCTGTTGCTTTTCCATAGCCAGTTCTAAAAATCCGTCAAGGCTTTTCACAAAACAAAATATTTGAAAATGTAGTGCTTTTTTTATTTATTTTCATTTATTCTTAGAGCAGCAGCCATGTAAGACCACTTTAAAGGTGAACAGTGGGAGCAAGTCCAGACAGCAAATGTAGCACACCAAGCCTTTTCTTATAAATTCTTTCTACCCATCTCCCTCTGCCCCCCCCCTTTCCACTGCAAATAAAGGACTGAAGAAAGGAAGAAAAAGCTTACACAGCATCATTCCCATCCCTGCCTTGAGCCAGTCACATTTTCCTAGCTTTAGGTGATATGCATTATTGAAGAATGTCCAGCACTCTCAAGTAAGTATGTGCCACTCAAATAAATAACTACACACTATGCTCCTCTGTACTCTTGGGCAGTGTTTATAATAACCCACATACAGCCCAGTCTTCATTTTTTATCCTTACTTTCATTTTTCAGGGAACAAATTTTTAGCATGTCAGATATACAGAGGCCAATCAGAATGAAAAAACTGATTGTATTTATTGTTGAATCAATACAGCAATGTTGTGACAAAGCAATATTCAAATGTGGCTGTCTGCTTTCAGCCATTTATAACCTAAAGATCTGTACAGCAGCTGATACTGTGAGACTTTGGATGTCTAATCTCAGGTGTCTGACTTAAAATACTGGATTTGCATAGCATAGAAGTATAGTTAGTTATTATTTAGGAGTTAATTAACCGGTATAAACTAATTTAGTAACATCTTCCTTTTATTGCAGCCTGGCACAAGGAATCTGCAACAATATTTAGTAAATTATATCTTGAGCAATTCTTCATTAACTGCATAATTTCTCTTATAGATTCTGCTTCTCTGAGTTGTCCCACTAAACATTTTACTGCTTATATGTTAGGATAATTATAGTGGACTTAACAGTATCTGAAGTTTTAAAACAAAGCTTTTGGGAGTGATGCATAGTTGCTTTTCTTTTTTATGACTACCTGACAAAGGTCAGTCATTTATAATTTCCTTGGATTTTGGTTTATTTAATGGATACCTGTATGGTTTTGGTGTATGGTAACTACTCCAATCTGCAGGCAAGATATAATAGTTTCAAGGTTACACAGCAGAACCTTTCTAATCATATGAGTTGAATATTCCTAAGCTATTCAGAGTCTGGTGTTTTAGAAACCTCCATGGACTCCATAAAAGACATTTAAGATGAAGCTCTCAACATTCCATCATATGGTGCAATGTTATTTAGTATATCTGCAGAGGAAATTTAAAAAAACTACATATTATTTTTGAAGAACTTTTAACATCTTCCAGTTTTGATTCAGAGACAAACATACTCTTTCTTTAGTATTAAAATGCCCATGCAATTTCTGTATGTAAATATGTATATTTATTCAAGGGGAGAAAATAGGTGGGACTATTTGTACTGGGAATTCTGATGTATTAAACAAGCAAAGCTTTCTTGGTATCATCTGCTTTCAAGTCTATAATGCCCCTGGAATATTTTTGAACACGTTGTGTTTGTATTACCTTGGAACTGTAAAAGACATTATTCAAGAGCTATTCCTGGAGATGGTATATATCAGAGAAACTCCTCCCTGTAATGAGAGTTGGGGTGCCAGAACAATCTATATATTCAAACAACTTACCTGGCACATTCACTGTCTTAGGTTACGCATGGCAATCACTATCTTGATTTGTACATTTGGGTTAAAGAAGTCATCATTTAATGTGCAGCATTCAGGATAATTTCTCTTCTGATTCCAAGGGCTTCAAAAGTTCAGTTCTACTCCACAAGGACAATGTGCTAAACAGGTCTGTAGGCTATTTGGGATAAATATACTTGTTATGGTTCTCAGTTATGAAGGTTCTTGCTGTAAGACATTGAGCAGGAAACAATAATGTTTAGAAATTAATTAGGGAGCTTTATTTCATGAATGTCCGTTGGTGACTGCTAAATGCACTAATCTTGGTGCAACTTCTGACTTACCTTAAAAAAAAGAAAAAGAAAAGGAGGAGGAGGGGCTATAGGTGAGAGAAACTTTAAGCTTCTTATTTTTGCAAGATAGAAAGTTATGTCAGTCCATATTTCAACTATTTTTTGTAGTTTTTCTTTAAGTAATCTCTATTAACCATTAACAAATTTTTAGCTGAGTGACCTTTGTTCTGTTCCGGCATAGGTCCCATTACATACTTAATGACACATCTCTGAGTTCTTTGATATCACAGGACCCAACTTCAATCTCAGAGAGGGCAGACTGGAAATTTGGAATGAAATGTCTTTGAGCATGAGGGAGGCTACTTCCTCAGGGCCCCCTGCCTCTCTCTTACAGAAGCTAGAACTTGTATCTTGCATGAGGCAAGGCTACAAAGGTTACCTCCTGATGACGTCATTGAAAAGCTGATTTCTATTTCTGTCCCTGAGACTGCTGCAGAATTTTTGCCTGATGCTAGGCAAGCTGCTTAAAATACATTCTTTAGAGCTCTGAGTAATGACCTTCCCCATTTCTCTAAGACTTTCTTTTGATACTTGGTGGTAGGAGTTCTCCAAGTGGCAAAGCATCTGGTGTTGACGGACTGATGTGGAGGCTGCAGACTTTGGGAGGTGAGATTCAAGCAGGGTAAGCAGGCAGAGCACTCAAGTCTGAGTCAGCCCAGACAGTGAGTTCCCCAAATCAGTAGTTCTTAATCTTGGTGCTTTAGCTACCCAGTGTAAAATGGGATAATATTACAGTCATACTTTATAGGCAGTTGTAAAACTAAAGGCATTGCCGTTCATGAAATATAGTTACGGGCACCACAGAGAAGTCTAAACAAATGGCTTCAAAGGAGAGTTTGAATAATCCAGTGCAAACAAGACCTAAGGCCATACTTCACAGAATAAGAAGATTTAAAAAAGTATTTTAGCATTTCATTACCTTCCTGAATGGAATCTATCCTTTTATAGTGGAAGACTGAGGTCATGTGTAAGGTAAGGTAAGTAATGAAAACACAACACTGAATGAACACTGCAGAGGTGACTTTTTTTGCGTGTCTGCCATTTGCGTTTCTTTTCTGGCACTGTGTCTTAGGGTGACTTTATGATGCTTGTAGCCCCAAATCACCTGTTCTGTCTGTGTTAGATATTGTGTTCTGTATCTTTAAGACTGGTTCCAAGAGGGAAGGGCGAGAAAAGAGAAGCACAGAATTTGTTTTCAGAAAAGCAGCTCACTCCTCCCCATTCCAGCTCCTGGACTGTTCGTCTGAAGCACGGACAGGCTGTGGGTCAGAGATCTGCTTTGCTTTTAGTCAGTTTTAGCTAGCTAGGGCAGAGAAGTTCCCTGGACTGTTTTTGCTTTTCCTTTTTCTTGGGACTGTTTAAACCTGCTCTTGGACTGAAAGACCCACAAGAGTCAGAGCACCGGGAGTCCACACCGGTGGGCCCCTGGGCTCAGGCCGGCATTTTCCAGCCCCGGAGAGGCTGATAACAGACTGAGCGAGCTGAGCTCCCACAGCAAAGACTTTATCAATTTTGCCAGGTTTTATTGTTTCATATTATTCATTTTTATGTTTTTAGACACTTTGTTTTTTAAATTAATTGTTTTTTTTCACTAATATCTAAGAAGATTTTTTCCTNAATGAAAACACAACACTGAATGAACACTGCAGAGGTGACTTTTTTTGCGTGTCTGCCATTTGCGTTTCTTTTCTGGCACTGTGTCTTAGGGTGACTTTATGATGCTTGTAGCCCCAAATCACCTGTTCTGTCTGTGTTAGATATTGTGTTCTGTATCTTTAAGACTGGTTCCAAGAGGGAAGGNAAGGTGTTTTTAAGATGGCACATGTGTGGAATATGTCTACAAGCTAAAAGGAAAATGAAGTTAACTGCATTATTATTATTATTATTATTAATATTATTATTACTAAGAAAAATTGTGATCTTGATTTTTTTTTCTTGTTGATTCTATCCAAAGACAATATAATTCTTTTAAATGAGGGCAAAGCTCCTAACAGTCAATTTTACCAACAACAAATTATATGGTGGTTGCTGGAGTTGGTAAAATCCCAGATTATCAACAGCCATCTGTCAAAATTTAAATTTTTTGATGGACACACTCCATTAGTTTCAGAGTCACTAATAAAGTCAGGAGAATGTTCTCCTGATATTTTCTATAGGTTGCCTGATGTTTTCTGGATAAGGCCTTCTGTAGCCTCAGAATGTATTTCAAAAGAGAAATTAGGATACCCATAGCAAAACAATCATGCCTTTTCACCCAAAGGATGGTGCCACCCATAAAAATGGATGTGTTGGGCAAGTGAATCCAAAATAGAGAAAAAGATGTCAGAGAGAAAAGCGTGATGTAGCTTGTACATGGGATTTAGGGTAAATTTCTCAAGTATGTCGTCTTGCTGGAAACATTTTTAATCTTTTTTTCCAAATTGAATTGTGTGAACACTCTTTCTGATTTTTGCATGTGTTTAGCACATATTCGGACCCACAGGATTGTGTATTGCCCTGAAATAACCAATTAGGAAAGTACAAAATAGTCTTTCCAATTTGGAATTTTGTTTTTTTAAATTTTACTGGACTTTTGATCAAGCATGAGCTAACAAGTTTACAGAGACATACCACTGAATTTCCCTCATGTATCATATTATATATTGCTTATCTAGAAAATAGGAGTAGAAAAGTCAGATGTCTACAGAAAAAAAAAGTAAAGGAAGAAATAAAAATCATTGAGTAGTCATCAACCATACATTTTTTCTGATATTCATTATGAAAACATATAATTCCATCTTAATTTTGTGGATGATTTTAGCCTTTGTTTCAGTCTTTTTTTCTTTTTTTTTGTATCTTTTAGTCTTCATGGTTTTTTAAGTCCTGATCCCTGTAAAACCTTCCTAATATTTTAAAACAGAAATGAACAATCCTTTTTATTTTATATCCTTTGGGAGAGACAGATTGATTCTTTTTGTAGGTAAGGGGTAAGGGTTATTTGATTTACATGTGTGAAGAATTGATGGAATTCAGCTCAGCTGAAAGAAATGAATTTTGTATTTAGTGTCAGCTGAAAGAAATGAATTTTGTATTTAGTGCTGAAAGCAATAAAAGGTCATTTCTCAGCCAAGCACCTGTGCAAATTCTGTGATCCATATTCACNTTTCCTCCCAAATTTGCCCTAAACCAGGACAAGGTGTTTTTAAGATGGCACATGTGTGGAATATGTCTACAAGCTAAAAGGAAAATGAAGTTNTGCCCTGAAATAACCAATTAGGAAAGTACAAAATAGTCTTTCCAATTTGGAATTTTGTTTTTTTAAATTTTACTGGACTTTTGATCAAGCATGAGCTAACAAGTTTACAGAGACATACCACTGAATTTCCCTCATGTATCATATTATATATTGCTTATCTAGAAAATAGGAGTAGAAAAGTCAGATGTCTACAGAAAAAAAAAGTAAAGGAAGAAATAAAAATCATTGAGTAGTCATCAACCATACATTTTTTCTGATATTCATTATGAAAACATATAATTCCATCTTAATTTTGTGGATGATTTTAGCCTTTGTTTCAGTCTTTTTTTCTTTTTTTTTGTATCTTTTAGTCTTCATGGTTTTTTAAGTCCTGATCCCTGTAAAACCTTCCTAATATTTTAAAACAGAAATGAACAATCCTTTTTATTTTATATCCTTTGGGAGAGACAGATTGATTCTTTTTGTAGGTAAGGGGTAAGGGTTATTTGATTTACATGTGTGAAGAATTGATGGAATTCAGCTTAGCTGAAAGAAATGAATTTTGTATTTAGTGTCAGCTGAAAGAAATGAATTTTGTATTTAGTGCTGAAAGCAATAAAAGGTCATTTCTCAGCCAAGCACCTGTGCAAATTCTGTGATCCATATTCACAAACCTCCTCCTGCAGCACAGCAAATTTATTGGTTCTAGTGAGAAAATATTATTGCCAGGATCTTGCGGTCACTGTGAGAACTGATGTGTGGGAGATAGATCTGATTTCACAAAACCTTCCAAAGATCAGCAGGTTTGCCTTAAATTGGGAACAGCCTGAATTCCAGATACTATAATTACATCCTCATGGAAGCAGTATAAGATAAAGCAACTGATGCTGATTAAACATACACATTGGTTTCTTCCTAAGGTTTGTTATTTACAACCTTTTTTTGTGTGCTTTGTTTCTTCTGAGCTTGAAATTTGATGTGTAAGTTCTTAAGAGAGAAGTTTATACTGGGCAATTGTATCTCTTTTTTGACTATAAAGAGCAAAGGAAGAGTCATTGTTTTATGTAGGTCTCTTACCTAAGCTCATTCATATCACAATTAGTGGTATTGGTTAGAAATGAAGTATCTAGAAGAACAAAGTCCTTGGGTCTCAGCTGTGGATTGCATCAGTCCAAGAAAAACTTGCTGCACTTTTTCACATTAAGGAGAGTTGCGAAGCAGACTCTCTACATATAACTTAAAGTTTTATGGCTACAGTGAACTGCAAATTTGACATGGCTCCTGATAATGAAGTATATCAATGTTCTTTTAAGGTACAGAGGTATAAAATTTGGGTTTAGCTCAAAATGAACAAAAGCCAGTGTGCAGTGCATCAAGGTCCCAGATTTGAGGAACCTAACACCTAGCAAACATGTATTGAGACTTGCATTGCACAGTGTTGCCCAGAGTTTCAGAAATAGCTGCATATGGACATGCACAGCATCCATATCCTTTATCTCTCTTCAGCTGGCCGTGGTGTTGACCATGCAGGAACAAACAGGCAAGAGTAGGAAACAGTGCTTAACCCCAGTAAAACTATTATGGCAGAGTGATTTTGCCTGATACAGGTACTAAGAAGGAATTGCAGATTATGGCTAGGTAGGTACATAAGTAGATAGTTATTGAAATAATATGTACTACTACTCAAAAAAAAAGCTTCAGAAACTAATGTCACTAAGTACACAGAAAAAGTGTCAGTCCCCTTGGTAAGGAAGATCATGCTTAAGAAATTTCCCCTGTCTATATTCATAACAGTGTTGGTACTTCAGAAAAAGACTGTTGAAGTGATGGAGAGTAGTGTTGGTATAAATTCACATTTTAGATTCTTGAAATCTCACATTTACAAAACACACACATTCCCTATTTCTCAGAGACAGACAACTACCTTTTGTCATTGACTGACAGAGGACTTGAGCTCCCCACTTATATTCTTCTGAATAAATCTGACATTCAAGACCAAAATTAGTGGGATAAATATTCTCCATTGTCTCTTAATGATTGCCTGATTGCTTTTTATTTTTCAGGGGTTTTGCTTACTTTGATTTGTTTAAGGTTTGTGTGTGAGAGAGAGAAAGTAAAAACATTAATTTTTATAACTGTCTACTGTTCAAAGTAAACTAGGATTCTGCTCTTCCTCTCTTCTACATCATCATCAGTAATAAATATTCTTCAGCTGGAAGTCATCTGTCAAGTTGATGGTGATATATGCGCCAGAGTGAAATCCCATGCAGTCTTTCAGAACTATCTTGGTTTGGCAGTGCTAATATTACAAAATCTTTGTTTTATTCAGCAAAATCATGTATGTTTGGGGAATAGATCTACTGGGTAAGAATATGTGGATTTTATAACCATTTTTCAAGCTGTAACTGTGCTTTAAAGCTTTCAATGTGGTGACACAGCTTGTTTGACAGCATCACCACTTTAAACCTTTTAACATCACTGCAGGGTATATTAACACACCCAGCTTTGCCATAAAGGAGAGGATCACACTCAAACCCTGAAGCAATTTAGTAAATGCTTCAACAAACATTGTCAGCAGCTAACCACCGACCCACCCTCTGCCTGGGGTAAGCATTTCTAGCCAGTGAACTTCACTTATCTTCTTAAGAAAGCAATTGATTATGGAAGAAGGAGAGTTTTATATACTAATGGTGCACTTGAAATTATATCTGGAGTATAAATTTGATTTGGTAAGGATGTGACATACATAACCCCCCCCAAGTACTCTGAAAGTTCAGAAGCATGCTGTGATTCAGCATATTTTGTCATAACACTAATATGTAGCATGTTTTAGCTTAATATTTTTTGCCTTAGATTTTCTAGATTGAGTTTTCAGAGTGACGAGACAACGTTTTCTCCTGCCTGGCATAAGTAGATGTTCATCTATGTATTTATGTATGGTAGTTCTGTTAGTATCATTTGCTTGGAAAAAAAAGAAGCCTTGTATGCATTTGTGACTTAATTATATTTTGAATGTAATAATTCTCTGAAAAATGTCATTCCACTCAACATATTTTCAAGAATTCATCTAAAAACATAAGCCATTTAAATTTCTGTCCAGCAAATGTCTGTTTCATATTTGTATATGGGTAAGACTCCAGGATTCACCTTCATAAACTTTGCAACAATGTGTTTTCATAATTAAAAGAAAAAAAGTTTACAAAATATTTTGAATTTTATTTTGGAGAGGACTGAATCTCCATGCATGCTTAAAATCACAGGATCTGAGTACAGGGTGCCAAGAATATATACTTTGGCATCAGTCCTACTACTAGAACTAAAGCACTGCTGGTGAAATAAGAAGTGGGCATATGGTGATTATGCAGAGCTGTAGTGAAAAACCAGAATGAGTACAACATTTTTGAGCAGTTACTACTTAAACTCTTCATGACTCTAAAAACAGCAAGAACCATCACCATTTTAGGTCAGTATATCAGAGGAAATGAGCAATACTAACTGAAATCTTAGTAGTCTTTTACAGTGGAACATTGAGTGTTGGTAGGCACCAACAATTTAATTATTTTCTTTCCTGAATCTGAGAGAAAAACTAGAAAGACTCCTGAAGACTGCTAGCTCCAGCGACTATGTCCAAGGAGTATAGGGATGTGTTGTATCTAATTATGTTTTTCGAGCTTATTGTGGACTGCTTTTCTATTCAGAAATGGCATTGTACAACCTTCTCAGGCAATTTTCTGCTTCCCATCCTTTATTGTAAAATCTTTTTGTGATTGCATATATATAAATATATAAAAATTTAACTTTCTTCCTTTGAATGAGCCCTGTTCTGTTTTGCTCTATGCCTGGTGGCATGAAGAAGGAATTTGCCCCATCCTCTTCATCAACAGGAGGTAATACAAGCCTGACTTTTTATCAGTGAGAGTTTGCTTAAAATGTTGATCTTATTCATGCATGGGTCTTCTTGTTGTTAATGGAAAGTTATGTTTTATAACTCTCTATATGGTCTTTCTTTCTAATATGGCCTTAATACTGCCCAAGAAAATTATTTGAAATTATATCCCCGCAACTAATCTTTAGTTTTGTTTTAGAAGAATTTAGAATCTTGTAGTGTAGTAAATATGATTGAAAATGGGAGACCACATAAAGCTTACAGCATATTTCAGTGTTTTTTGGGCAATATTTGGATTTCTCTGGACCTTTCTGGAGCGGTGTTTTAGATTGTGTATCTAAAAACAATTCTCTAATGACTGGGGAACTCTTACATCTTATACTTAAACTTTTGTACAATTCTATGGTGTATATATTTTATGAAGACACAAAAATATACCTACCTTTAATACACATTTATGGACATATATCAAAGATCTTGTAATAAGAAGCACTTATTCTGTGCAAAGGAGCTACCCATGATCCTGGGTAAAAATGTTGTATAGAGAAGTATGGGCATGACTTGGTAAGAGGAGCAGAGGAAGGTAGGTTGGTAGGATACTAAAGATTTAATCAGACTAACAATATAATTCTTCGGTATGTTCCTTTTACCTGTAGAAGATTCTGAGTCCAATTAACCAGTAAAAAAAAACACCCTCTGTGACTTGGTGCAACAAATTGATAATAAAATACATGAGGCTAGGTATTTCCAATTTGTAAGCAATTTCAAAGTACACTTCTCACCAATATTTTTGTATTAGTCTTTCATTAGTTAATGACAAGCAAGGAACACTTATTGGTTACTTAAAGCAAGCTAGTGAAAGTAAGAAAAAAAGTGTTTTGCATGTGAAAAGTTTTTCAGTCAAAGGTCTGAGCCACTTTTTCAGAAGCACAAAATTGAAATTTAAAGATCAAATCACTTCAAGAATGCAAAATGTTTTGTGTTCATGTATATGAAGTATTTTATTTCATGGTTCATTAAAAATCAAGGCTGTTCCCACACTTACTAATTGCAGCGTTCTCTTGTTGGTCTTGTTTGGAAAGGATGCTGATTGCTTTAGGCACATACATGATCTAGATTAATTTATATCTTGAAGAGAGAGCTGAGTAGAATTACCAATTATCTTCTTGTAAATATTTGGCATATTACATACTAACTTTTAACTTTGAAGTTGCTGTTTGTTATTTATCTTTGAGGTTTGGAAGCCTCCCTCACTGAAGTAAAAGCATGACAGATGAGCAGTGTCACACTCAATTGAAGGATAGTTTTTGTGTGTTTTGTGAATGAGGAAACTTTAAGACTGTTTCTTAGCTCTGCTGCTAAGGAGGCTGGAAAAGGGGAAAGATTATGTCAGACTGGATGACTGTTTTCCTTTCCTGTAGTATTATATTGTACATTGGAGCAGACCTTTCCCTAGTAAATACTCCCATGGCATTACAGTAAACAATCATACTCTGATTACAACATTTGATGATTTAACTTTATGAGACATGTTCTTGTAAGAATGAAATGATTACAGGAAAGTTTGAGACAAAAGGTGTCAGGAACATGGTAAAGAGCAGCCTTCCCTGGTTTACTTAAGGGTACATGGTCTCCAGGGACTGTTGTGGTGTTTGTGGGGGATAAAGGTTCACTGTGCTGATTTTTCACTGTTGCTACTGATCAAAATATGGAAGCAGTGTGATTACTTCAATCCCTTCAACATGGTATTAGCTACTTCAAAGCTATACTCTTTTTGTTGTGCTGAATGTGAGCTAAAGCAAAGACTTCTGACACGATAGAAAAACAAAAGCTGTGCTAACTTTCACGTACTAAACATAATAAAATTAATCTCTAACTTCAGAAGACTTGTGTCAGTGTTCTGTCAAAACTATAAATTAAAAATCCCTTTATAATCACTAGAAACAGAATATAATTTAAGTATTTGCCTTAAGATAAATTACATCTTTGACTCCATTGATCATGGACTGATTTTTATTGCTTCCAAAGGAAGCTTAAGGTGAGTAGTTCAGATATAGATTTCTGATTGAATATTTCTACATTAATCAGGTAGCCCATTACACAATACATTATTGTACTGGCAAAGCAAAAACATACCTTACATGCAAAGCTACAAATTTTTTTTTAGTGTCATTGAAATCTTAAAAGCCTTACGTATGGTAGTACAGATCTAATTAGTTTACGGAAAACAGAAGAGAAAGAAAATAAATAAACTATTCCAAAAAAAGTCTCAACAACAATAAATAAATACAATACAATTAAAATATTTTTATGCACCTTCTCTAGTACCTATTTAATTTCCCTGCTCTTACCTTATCCATCCAGAACCCTCTGAATCCTAAGGTTCGGGACTTCACTCTGACTGGTGGTGGAAGGGGGATTTATTTAAAAGGATCTGACAGTGTCCCAAACGTTTCACCAGGAAGAGAGTGATGATGTTCTTTTTTTTTTTTTTCCCTACAGAAAAAAAGTGAAATCAATCACAATGGTGTCCTTTTCCTCACTAGTTCTTCCACATTGGTAAAATGCTTTACACCCTTGCCTCCCTTGGTTTGCAAGTCCACGTCACACTGAAATTTCCAGGACACACTGTGAGTTAGATATGTTCAGTACTTGTTTGCTGTTCTCTTTGTCACCCTTAAATTTGTTTTACCCAGCTCCCATGGTTGCATTTCTTTACCTGCCCTTTGGTGAGCTGTTTCTAACTCTGACGTCTACAATGCCAACCTATGCCTTACCATCCCGTGCCTGCTCTCTCCTGCATTCTATCCCTTATCCTCCACTTCAAGGGCTCTGCTGTCATACTAGGTCTGTGTTTCTCTACATTGTGTCATTATGCTGCAATTTTGAATAATCTAGTTTAACCAGAATAGCTGTTTGCTACTACTATATATGTATAAAATTATGGTTATACCATAGAAAAGTAAGAAATAAAATTACATGTCTACTTGGTCATTGGAGAAATTTCTGTTACAGCTAAATATGCCAAAACAAAGCTCCAGGAGACAAAATTCAAGTTTGGACAAAGCATGTCAGAGGGATCTCAGCCCTGAGGACTTTGAGCATCAATGCCCAGCTTATACACATGGCAGAACTGCTTTCCTTGGCTATAGGATGTAAGACTTCCCAAAAATGCTTGTGGAAGCAATAGCAGGAGGACCACGATCGTTTGAAGAAGGACAGCATTTGTCTACATAAATCACTAGGATTTGTGACATTTACAGTAATGAGGATATCAAGATTCTATCTGGGATTTTCTGAAATGGATTTTCCTGCTGTTTAAACAATATAAGTAGTTTGCAATGAGATGTTGCATTGTGAGAAACTGATGATGATTTCTATTTTCTTCTCTAGTTGCTGAGGTTCTCATTGCACAGATTGAACAGTATTAGCTCCTATCAGCCATGAAACCCTGCAAAAAGACATCATGACTATTGCCAATAGCTTGAATATGAAGGAACCTGTAAATGTGTGGTGGAAAGATGTGGGAAATGTGGGGGCAAAATTGAAAAAGTTTAATATAAGCCCAGTTGAAATTCTGAAAATTCTATAGCTGGTTCAAACATGGATCTACCCTATGTATGAATGAAAAAAAAAAAAAGATTCTGAGCTCTAAAGAGAAAAATAATACCTTATTGTGACAGGCAATTATAAAGAGAGCTTCAGAAAGGATTAATGTAAAAGGGGGAAAATGAGGTGTTTTTCAAGAATCTTTTCCAACTAGATTGATTCAATGAGATTAATTCAAAGAAGATTTCTGTTGAGATTTTTTTTTCCCCACAAAATCTGCACAAGCAGGATTTTGTGGAAAAAGGAGTCCCAAATGACTGTAGAAGGGAAAGAGTTAGAGTGGACATTTATGGATGAAAAGATGGTGTAGTAAGAGGATGGCAAAAATCATTAAACTGATGCAATGTGTGCTATCATTAAAAGGACACAAGACCCTTTTAGCATGTTCCTGACCTGCTCAGCAAGGATATTGCACAGCAAGAGGTAGTGCATTACAGCCAGCAGCTGAAGGAGGCTGACACACAGCAGCTGCTGCAGGATGCTGGCAGCTGTGGGTGGGTCCACTGATCCATTGCAACAACATAAAATTCAGAGAGTGTTTTCCAAAATTTAATTCATAACCAATTAAAAAAATACGCAACCTCCCCCCCCGCCCCCCTAAAACCTCCTTGTAACACAAAATGGAAGGCTTTAGAAAATCATTACAAATACTGAAATTGTGAATCTTGAATTTTATGCCATGGTAAAGCAGATGCCAGGTAGTGTATTTTGACTTTACAGAAAGAAAGCAACATGGAGTTTGAACTACTGTGCTACCAGGTGATTCAACTACCTGGTAGCTTTTCAACCCTCCTGTGTGTTCAAGGTGGTTTTTAGTGCTTTTCTGAAGATCTTGATGTGAATATTTGTGGAGGAATGATTACTAGAAACTGGTACAATTTAAGAATGTGTAGGGGCAAAAAAAGAAGCACAGAATTAGGGTGATGCTTCTACCAGCCACCTATGCAAGCAATTATAATGAAAAAAGCATCTGAAGCAATTTAAAGCCTTCAATTGAAGTTCTTATCTACTGTCTATTAAGAACAACTGTGGTAACATAAGTGGGTTTCTTCGCCACTTTTGATATGATTTCTACCCAAAATGAAATCCAATTTGAATCAGAAAGAGGTGA
Organism: Alaudala cheleensis; assembly: GCA_013398995.1. Lineage (NCBI taxonomy): Eukaryota > Metazoa > Chordata > Aves > Passeriformes > Alaudidae > Alaudala > Alaudala cheleensis. The sequence goes on along the minus strand of VWYE01005066.1, from coordinate 317,156 downwards.
TGCCCTTTTTAAAACGTGATGGATTTTTCTTTGGTAATTTTTTTTTCCATTTAATCATCTCAGTTAATATTCATAAAAGAAATAAATGAATGACTAAACTGTACTTGTTAATAAAATAGAAGACAGCATAATTCTTAGCTATTCACTCTACAGATTTGATGTAGAAAATAAAGGCAATTTTATCAATCATCTTCCCCATTTTCAATAGATTTTAATATATTATTATGAAGAATGTGCAATACTGACCAATTCTCTTTAAAGACAGGTTTTTTTTTTTAAATGAAATGTAGTCAATCCTTCTGAAAATGTTTACATATGAAAATTATCAAATTTGCAAGTAAATTAATGTCCTCCACAGTTCTTATATTAAAATTTAAGTAAAGGGGTAATAAATGAACACATAGTTTTAATGAATTTTGTTAAATCACACTGCAATGACAATGCATTGGCTCAGTTACAGTTAAATCTGTGAACAGACATTATGTTAATGGAGTGATTAGAGTTCTGTTCTTTGAAATGTTACTTGAAAAGCTGTTCCACAAAGCTCTTCACATTGTGAGAATAAGACAAAGCCTGAAAATATTCACCTTCAGACATAAAGGACTGCGAAGGAGATCATGTAAGAGGTAGATATCAGAACTCTGTTTACATCTGAAAGTCAAGGTTCAGAGTGGCAGTAAGTGGCCAGCAAACACATTTGGGATGGTTTCATCACAAAGTCCAGATGAAACATAAATACACTTTCAAATTGGGGATTTTTTTTTTTTTACACCAACCAGTGTTTGGTTCCCTTCTAAAATAATCTGACACTGACACCTTTCATACTGTCACCTAATTTATTCCATTTACTTCAAAAGTTTAATTATTATTTTAAAAAATCCTGTAACTATAATGTCTTTACTATATAGAACATATACTCCAACCTTTCACCTTTGTGTACAAAAATCATGACTACTGGTCTTTAGAAATGCACAAAAGTTCTACTCAGAAATGTGTGCTCAGTTTTGACATTTTACCTCTACACTTCTGAATATTTGACTGTCATGCTCAATTCCTTCATTAGCAGTAGGACTAAAAATTTCCTGATTTTGCACTCAGACATGCAAGCAGAACTCCTTCCCCCTAAAGTAAAGCAAAAATAACCTTGAGATTTCAAAACTGAGCAAGCTATTTAATGTTTTCAGTGTTTTTTTCTCATTTGCTCACTAGCTTATGGTACACCCCTGTTCGTATTTCTTATATTTGAGTCTTAAACAGCTTCTTCTTGCTGGTTATTCAAACTTAGCCAAGCACCAGAATTGTTCTGCTGAAGGCTCAGAGAAGACATCATGACATATATTGTGGTTTCACTGAATGGATAAGACTTGATTATTTCCCTTGTACTGCAAAAATGCACATAACATAAGAATGTAACATATCCTGCAGTGGTATGTACTTGTTAATGTAATTAAGTTGTTTTAACTTTGTTATTGAAGAAAACTGCAAAAATCTGCGCAAGAGTCTGTATCTTTTTTCCACCCCATCCTGAATTTTTTCTTAAGAAAAGAAGGCAGAAATCATGACAAGTTGTTGTGAGACAATTTGTTCTCTTGAAAGTCTGGAGGCAATTCTTTACAACTTTGGAGAGCCACAGTATCAGAAATGTTTTCTTAATGATTCTTACTAAGCATGGACAATCTGATATTTTTCCATTGCAGGGACAATAAACGAGTTTCATGCTACAACTTATCTTGACTTTTACTAAGTGAAATTGCAGTTAAATCAACCAAGTTTTTTTATTGCAATCTTTTTTACTAATCTTACTCAAACAGAATTTGGAGGCCAAACAAATGCAAATATGTGTTTATTAATTAAAGTACATGATTTTCAGTATTCCAGTCTCTCCTAAGTGGTCCAGTTTTCCTCCATCAGTGTCTGAAGTATGAGGGAACACATACACACCTGCCATACTCCTTCATTTTGGTTCCTCCAAAGCCAGTGGGTATCTGCAGCATTGCAAAGGAGCCGGCATTGTGAGCCATGCCTGGTCTGTCCTTGCTCTTTGTTATGCTGCATAACAGAATTTGCCCAGCATGGGGTATGCTGCATCTTATGATTTTGAGGACATGAAGTTGTCATCCAACAGTGAGGAATTTCAGACATGTAGAGTAATTGTATGACTACCTCTAAGATTATATCAGTATTTCTTTCTAGGTTGTTGTTTGTCTCAGCTTTTCTTTTTTTTTCTTTTTTTCTTTTCTCTAGTAAGTATCCTAACGTCTTATTATAATAAGTGAGGACTGCATTTCCTTCACAGTTATGTAAAACAGGACCCACATTTACCAGCTCAGATGAGCATTTAGGAAATTAACTTTTTGCACTCAGGCATATTTTTTATGGGTGGAAATGTGCAGGCTGAAAGCGTAGCAGCAACATAAAATGCTATGTATGGATAATCAGGCCAAGCTGTGATTCTTATGAGATTCAACAACCTCAGCTGAGCAGTTTCTTCACTCACTGTCATTGTTACAGGTGAATAGCCAATGGCAAAATTTGACCCATTAACTCACCCTTTCTGTAAAATCTATATTTGTATATCTAATATATGTGTGCTTACCTTTCTTTTCCTAACGTCTCAGTACAGTATTGCATTACAGCTGGGTACTCATAGGAGCATAGGGTTGTGTGATATTGGCAGCAGCACACCATGTGCAGCCAGCATAGCCATGGTGAGTCATGGCAACAGTCAATCAATACCGTAAATTACGGTTTTTAACATTGTAACCATGCTGTCACATACTCCTCTGTACTTCTGTCAATGCTTATCTTATGCTTCCAAATGCATGAACTCTACTACAAAATTCATAGAAACCAATGAAAAACATACTGGTATCATTCACTGGATATAAAGTCAATAAGAATAACCAAAAGTAATATACTCAACCTTCTTTTTCCTGCCCCTGAAGCCCTTCTGGAGTGGCACAAAAACTGCACAAGGAACAGAATTCTCTCACATTTTTGTATGTATTTAAACTGTGATATCCTCTTTTGCTCTGCAACACTGGACTGGAAAAACATAACTTTGGGCATCTTCAACTGATATTTTTTCAAAACAGAGTGTAAAGTAGAGGACAGATAAGTGGAAAGCTGATATGGAACAAGGCAGCTCTGCACAGAGACATGCTGCTCATTGCTCCCAGAAAGATGCAATATATACTTCCGGTAAGTATTTATTACTGTGTTTACATAACCATGTTAAAATGATTATTTAACTTTCAGTATTGGTCAGCTGATGCATAGTCAGTTCTAGCACCTGCAGCACTTATGATGTTGATGAATCCACAGATATTCAACTTTTGAGGGTGCCTTACAAGGCCTCAAGCAAGTCCCCAGTTTTCAAAATTATGAGTTTCCACAAGACACAGGATTAATCACAGCAGCCTTTTGTTGCTGTGGTGTTTAGGCGCCTCAGTTTAATTGACCCATGTACCCATTTCTGATTCATGCAGCAGCTTAAGCCTGACTGCAATAAAGGTGTTTCTTCATTAATTACATGTGATAAATTATTGATAGTTATTACCTGTTGAGTTCAATTGTGGACTCGATACTTGAGTGAAATTTAGATATCTTTAGTCCTTGATTGTTGCAATATGATATATGTTTTATGAGAATTGGACACAGAAGTAGTAGTCTGACTCCCATTTCAGAGCATAAGCCACCAAATATTTTTTCACTAACTAAATTAACACAATGAATGAACAGTAAATATCTCCCTTAGGCTGCTATTCTGGCTTCATAGGGTAAGCATCTGGTCTTTAAATGAGAAGCCTTGAGTTTAGCTACTTTTCCTTTTAGCAGTCACTATGATGAGCATAAATAAATGCCTCTTTCGTTTTGTTTTATTGTCTGTTAAGTGTAGCTAATGACCTCCATCCCTTCAGCAGAGTGGATTAATAAACATATGTGTCAGAGTCCACACTGTAGAGTTATGTAATTTTATTATTTCAAAGGAGTTATATATCCAAAGACCAAAAATACCAATTGCCAAAAAGTCAGATGGGGAGGAAAGAAATTCTTCCTTTCCTGGATCTTTGCACAAAACATTTGTATATTATCATGTCCTGTTAGAGTCAAAAGCAAAATTCTCATGGGTTAATAAGGGACCTAGGATTTGTCTCATTATTTCTACCACAACAGGAGAGTTCACACATCTCACCTAATACTGAAGTCTAAAGCCCTACTGAAACTAGAGGAACAGCCTGCAGCTACCCGTGTTTAAAGAAAAAAATAGGGAAAGAGGAAAAAAAAAAGACAAAGGAAGAATGACTACCAAAGAAATACACTCAGAATGGACAAAAGGAGAGTGGCCCAAAGATCCAGCTCAAAAGATTCAGGCAGTGCACAATACAGCTATAAATTGCTAAAAGATAGGCTTTCTTGTGAGTTGTCTTGTACTTGCCACTTCTTACTGAGCTGGAAATACCCTAAGGACAGCCTTTCATCTGTTGAAGCATTTTGTCATTTCTGTACCTGGGAGTCAGAGTGGGAAATATACAGCGACAAAGCAATCATTGCAGATTCACAGTAATAACAATAATAATAGTAATAATAAAGAATTCCTGTGGAAAAGCTCTCTTTGAATGACCTGCTCACTTTATGCACTGCAACCCCCTAAAGAAACTGCAAATATTGTAGTACTGTATTCTATTGTCACTGAACTTTGTGTCTCAGAAAGTCCCATGCCACAGGACAAGGTTTTTAGCTGTAGGCTTGCTCTTTAATATGACATCTTTTTCCTTTAATCTAAATTTCAAAATTCGGCTCAAAAAATGCTTCCAGGAGTGCAGGCAATATAGAGGTATTGTTTCTATTTATATAGAGAAAAGATTAATACTTGGATTGACGTGTATAATGCAACCCTTCCAGCAAAGCAGAGTTAGTAATGTACCTTTCCATCAGTCAATGGAAATAAAGGACACAAAGACCAAGCATCAACCAGAAATGTGACAGGGAGTGTGTTAGCATTCTCTTCTGGGCTGTTGCCCAGGCCTTTAGGCAGCTCTTGTGAATGTGGAAGAGCAGATGGGACCATAACCCCACATCTTGTCCCATACCAGGCAATGCATAACAATTGTTCTCAGTTTAAGGAGAGTAAGTGGAAAAAAGAAAGTTATCACCCACATCTTACTTACAGCAGGGAAGAAACTTGAAAATGTAATATTTGCTAAGGCCATTTGAAAAATTTTGAGGAGAGTTGGAAATCCAATTACATGAAGCCTCTGTCACCAGACGGGCTACATCACCAGTCTGCATCTGGTTTATTCTGGTGTCTCATGAACCAGAGCTTAGAGAAGAGCCAGTGGACTATTTGTAAGGTGTCCATAAAGGATGCCTGAGTGTCAGTATAACTTAAATTAGCTGTTTCTAAGAGAATGATCTTTGTGTAGCTGGAACAGCTGCATTACTTGAAAGCTGAGTTAAAATTATGTAGTACATTTTAAAATATTCAGGCCAAGTGACTTTGTACCACACACTTGTGAAGGTATGTGGTTTATTGTAATTCAAAGAATTACAATAAGAATTTCCAGATCGTTTGGCAGGGTTGTGCACTGTAACTGTGCATAGCATGTAAAGTAGGAATACCTAAATGATATTCTGCTCCTACTGTGTGTTGCTGCCTATTAAGAAGTAGTTTTATAAAGAACAAGCATTATAATTTAAGATAATTTCTGACTCCTGAGAGCATTACAGACCTTTTGACTAATTCAAGTGACCTTTTCCATTTGATCCATAAGTAGGCAGATAATAAACAATATAATGCCACAGGTCCTAGAGACTAGAAAGGAGATACTTTGTCAACATGTAAAATCTAAACTCGTCCATGAGATGCTCAGACTTTTTCTTCAGATCAACTTATTAATTCCTGGACAGAATAATTTGACCCTGAGAATAAAAATAAGATTTTCCAGTAGTTTGTTTATTTTTGTTTGGTTGGTTTTGGTGTTATTAATTGCAAATACTTTAATCTTTCTTTCCAACCCAGCTTTCCTTCACATGCTCTTGTGCTGGCCAAAGAAAAGTGTACAGTTTCCTTGATTTTATACATGGTAGACAAAGTAGGAGGCTGAGAAATAGCTCTGTTTTACTAATGACATTGTACTGACCTTTTCCACAGTAAGAATTAGTAGCCTGAGAGAAGCTTATGCTGTTTTTAGCAAATGCCTAAGGATCCTCATTTAATACAAGCTTTATTCTAAGTTTTGTTTAATCAAATTAAGCAAGCAATTCAAAGGTAACAGGGCAAAAAATTAATTTTTAGTAAAATATATCTGTATTATACAACAATTTACACAATTAAAGGTCCCAGTTTTGAGACTAGAGAGTTCCTTGCCCTTCTCCTTTATAAGGATAATTTCTAGTCACCAATCAGGAATGATCAGAAGTGGGGGAGTGGGATAGCCATAGTTTTCCTTTTTCTCCACCACTGCCTATTCTCCTCTTGTCAAATTGCTCACCTTAGTATACCAGTACACTTAACTCTTGACGTTTTTTCACAGAAGACAGAAAATAGCTTTCTCAAGAAAGTCAGTTTCCTGATGTAGTAATTGTTATAACAACAGCAGCTTTTATGTCTTTGCATCATAGAATAATCTGTGAGAGATAATGGGTGAAAGTTCCAAGAAACTCTATTTCACCATAGAGTGGTATAAATATATGTTTACATCAGTCCCAAAAATAGAATTTCAGCATATTCTTTCTACAGGTTTGACTTGAAGATCAATTGAGTAATGTTCCTTTGATTAAGATTTTTTTTTCCAGAGGAAACACATGGAATAACTTAATCACACGGTAAATTTTTGTTTATTAAGTCTATTCAAGGTTTTCTTTGGTGGTAGTGGTGAAGATCCAGACATCATCATTGCTCTACTGCAGATCCAAAAGAGATTGTACTGAGTTTTGGGTATGTTCTGTTCATTTTTGTGTTTAAATTGAAAACAAAATATGCTTTCTTGCTTAAAATTACTAGTGTTCACAAAGGTGTTTTTAACTCTCTGTCCACTATTTAGCACATGCATAATTTCTCCTCAAATCCAACTTGAGTCAATCTGCTGAGGTAAGCATGCCTTGCTGGGGAAGGATGGAAATATGCAATGGTCAGTCAGGATAAGTACAAGAGATCAAGAGGTTTGTGATAAACAGTTTTCAGTCTACCAACTTTTCTTTTTTCTCTTCCTAAGGAGCACTAATTCATGTAGATGGAAGAATTTTTTCATCACTGGGAGTCACTCCCAATGGTATTAGCCATTCAGGCATCTCTTAACACAGCGTGTCTTAAACATGTTTTATCTCTGCAAACATTTAATAGATTCCAATCTGATATTCAACTATTAATTTTGGAACTGTAAATGTACTTAAAAATAATTTTCCTGTACTAATACCAAAAATAGTCTATTTGTGATTCAGGAGGGAGGCTCTAAAACTCTGCTGTTACTCAAAAGCAAAGCAGTTCTATTGACACTATCAATAATTCACACAGTTGGGTCAGGAACTATGGTTGCAAAGGGCATTGAATTATGGATCTGTTCTTTTCAAACAACAATAAAGTTTTTTGAAGCTCTTGGCCACATGAGTCCAGAGAAGGATGTTTAATGATTTTGCACAAGTGGGTTAATGGGTGAAGGGCACAACTGTAATGATAAACTTTCACAGAGCAGGAAAATCTTTAATGGCTCCCATTGTCCATGCAAATTTTGATACCTTGAATTCTCAAGAATAAGGTCATTCAGAAGAAAACAGAAAATTAGATGCCTCATGAAGAAATAATATGATGCTACAAAGACAGCAGATGCAAAGAGGAGGGCTACTATTTATGAATGGTGATTACTGGAGCAGAAATTAAGCAGTGGGAAGAGCTATTCTCACCTCTTAACTGCACAGATGAGCACATCTGAAAAACAGTGACTTCTGGCAGGCACCTCTTGATATTAAATGATGTGAAAAACTTTGGTCCTAGAGATGAATTCTCAGAGACTGTACATGAAGAAAACCAAAATAAAATAAGAATTATTTCAAAGTACATGTTGGAAAGAGAGTATTTAGAGACAAGATGAGAAATCGCGTGGGCCCGTGACAGAGGATAATGTGAAATGTGCACTTTAATTCTCAGGAAAGCAAAAGAAAAAAAACAAATAAAATTTTGCATTTGAGAAAATATTCCATAGACATTTACCAGAACCTGTGAAGTTTTTGTGGGATAAGAAATTGATAGACAGCTACTGAGCATGTATCTTTATGCTAGTGAGTTTTTGGTACAGAGGAAAAAATTTGCTGCAAGTAGGCAGGTCTTCTCAGCAGTCTCAGGAACTTTATGGATACTAATGTATCTGTGGTGTTGGTCTTAGGTATTGGTAGATTTGCTGATTCTACCAGGTTGGTTGTTTGCTAGTGACATTGATCTGCTCTAAATTGTGTGTCCCCATAGGCTGCACAAGGACACTGGAGAGAATTTGGCTTCATTGAGACAGTATTACTTCCAGGGTCCCTTGGTGTGAACAGAAATCTGCAGTGTACCTGGTCTTTTTTGGATCTGCAGTTGCAATTTTGTCACCCTAGGTAACACTTCAATGTCAAAGTTTTTGTTTGTTTGGTTGGTTTTTTTTCATAGATACTGACATGAAATTAACTGGCATATCCTACAATGTTTTAGTAAAGAAATTGACAAAAAACCCAATGAATTAATTGCATTAAAATTAGGAAGGGCAGATTGCTTTAAGAAGTTAACAGTAATTTTGCAAAAAATGGCAATTAAAACATGGGCATTTTCAAGACCACTTTCAGAGAAAAAGAAATCCATTTGGAAATCCTGGCGAGGATACATAAGAAAGTGTGTGTCAGCATGAGCATGCATATAATTGTACATACTCACCAACCACTTCAAGAAAATACATGTGGGTTGATAGTTGAAGTCATTTCACACACTAGTACAAACAGATCAGGTGGAGGAGCTGAGATTAGCCCTTTTGTACTTTGCAGGTTGTAGAGTGTTTCAAGAACTAGCGCTGCTGCCAGCATAATTTAGACAGGCCAGGTTTCTGTGCTGCTGCAGATGCTCTTCCTGGGTTGCCTGTGGGTAGTTTTGCAACCTGCAGCTGTCAAGGGTATTTGGAGCAGCCACAGAGTTGCATGCCATCATTTCCCACTGCACAAAAGTGGACTGGAGCTTGCATGGAAAGACCTTCAGTTTGGCTGTTTCTATCTGGCATGTGAATTTTTATAGACCTAGAAAAATATGTGTGAATTTACAAGTGTGTCTGTATGCAGATGAGTGGTTTGGGAGTTCCTTCTCCTATAGAAGACCTTTCTCTAGTTCATTACTACCTTCACATTTTATAATAACCCCTTCCCATGTCATCAGGGATTTACTGGGTTGCAGAGGAGCACTGTGGTTGGTTTCATTCCCAATGTGGTTATGTCAAACAACAGAGCAGCCTTGCTGGCTAAATAACCACACTTGTTACATGGGTCCCAGGACAGGAGATGTGAAGCCATCTGTCAGGATGTGCTCCTGTGAAGAGTCACTGAGCAGAGATTGCTCTCCTTACCAGAACAAATGCATCTCATCACTTCTATGGAGTAGGAAACAGGTCATTCTGATAACTTAATTGGACACTGTGTGATGTATTTTTTCCTCCACATATTTCAGAACCAAAGTGCTCTGGCATTATTTTTTCAGTATCAAAAACAAATGAACTCATTTTTCCTTGACTTGTGTTCAGTTACTGAGAAAAACAAGGAACATTAACTTATACACTTCTATCAAAGTAAGTTATTTTATACCTACATTTTCACAGAAAGTAAAATAAAGTTTTGTTTAGTTGAATTACTTTGTTTGGTTTTACTTTTCCTGGTCTCACAGTCTAAATACTGTTAGGGAAAAGTCTGGAAGAAGACAGTAAAATTCTGTGTAACAAATTATATGTTGTGGACACAGAGGAATTTAATGTGGAAAATAGATATTCATGGATACTCTTTTGTCATAAATTTGTTTGTTTGTAGGTATGTAAACATATTTTTGGTATTTATCCAATTGATAATTTACAATCAATGACAACGTGTACACATATTTATTTGGGTAATCATCCCTGAGTTATTAATCTTCTCTCAAGCTGGACTTGGCAAAATGCTCTGAAGAAACCTCAAGTTACACTGAAATTCAATAGGATGTGGGCATCTAAGTGGTTTAAGCAGCACTGAAAATACATCTGATACAGATGTATGTTTGCTTTAATAAAAAGTATAGGTAAAGCAGAAATTCCAGTGTCAATGAATGAAAAAGGTTATGTCTCTTTAGAGCAATTGAGCAGTGCAGAAAACCTATGCAAAGGAGCAGTATGCAATGTAACCACAGTCAGTGTACTGTTTTATTATGGAGAAATATCACAGCTATGACATCTGAAGAAGACCACAAAGACCCTTTCCTGAAGACTGTAATGAGAACAGGTTATGTTACTACTAAGTTCCATATTCTCATTACAAGCTTTTTAATGAGAAAGGATTAATTTTCTGCCATTTTCCATTTTCATTACTACTCAGTCAAGAGAATGAGATATCAGGAGTTTAATGTCTAATTTATATTCAATGAATCTTTGTAGTGAGCTGCACTCTTTTGACCTTTTCAATATTTTATACTTTGATTGGGTGGTCACTTGACTCTTGCATTGTTTATAGCCTTATTAGAGTAGCTTATAGAAGAAAAAGTGGACTGGCTACCCAATCATAACAAAAGAATAGCAGAAAGGTCAATTTAATACCATACACATATATCAGGTCAAGAATATAAACAGCATCAAACTTTGGAAATCTTTTTTCTGACAGATGTACAAGAATTAAATACCCTTCAGTGCATGTGATCAACCTTCCAACCAGGAATGGGGAGTAGAAAAAAAAGAGATACATTCGGCAGTGACTGGGGCCACTTTTACTTCCTTTTTAAGCGTTCACACTTATGAACAGCAGGGTAGATTAACTAAATATTTTGCCACGTTTTACGTTTGCTTACCCTCACTTTGCAAAGGCCAGTGAGTGCAGAGGGAGCAAGACGATGAACAATCAGATCCTTTGCACTGCCAGTAGTTAACAATTTTTGAAACAATCATTAAATATCTATGTGAAATACTTTAATATATTTTTGCAAAGCTTGTCGTATAAAAGTGAGATGATAGAAAGGTCAGTCAGGAAATTTTAAATCTGTGAAAAATTTAACTGCAATGTCAGACTTTAAAGAAAAAAAAACAAACAAAATATCAACCAATATGATATGTTTCAGTGCATCATTTGAAACTACTAAGCTACCAGAACTTTGGAATCAAACTTTCTCTGAAGTGTGTACTTAAAAAATTTTAAAAATTCATACACAAAGGAAATTTTACACTTTTAATGTAGTAGTTTATTTCAGATTTATTTCAGTGCAAAGATGGAAAAAAACCCAAGCAACAACAAAAAACCCACCAAAAAACCAACCAAACAAAAAAACAACCAAAAAACCCTATCAAAATCTACACTCTTCAAAAAACTGTATCTTGAAAATGTGATACCTAATTTATCCCTTGTTGATAGTGGATTGAGTACAAATTTATGAATAAAAATATATTTTGACACAACTTAATTTGGAGTCCCTTTCAGAAGTCATAAAATTTGAAATTTCTGGTAGAAAAACATTTAGGAAAGAAAGAGGTAGTTAAAGATTAATTCTTTTTTTTTTTTTTTCTGTGTGCAGTTTTCAATCTATTTGTTTTAATTAACAGAGCCTGTTTACAGAGATTAGATAATTATTCTTTTAAACCTGACTAAATAATTAACTTATGTCAAACAAATAGCACTTCATTACTGGAAAGAAATATAACTGATGTTCTGCAACCCTCAATATAATAAACATACGATTCATTCCTTAACTATTAATTCTCAAAACTCATGTTCAACAGTCAGTAATAATTAATTTTCCATACCAGACACATCTTACTAAATGTAAATTAAATCCAGTTTGAAACCCATTGTTTAAAGCATTACTCAGAATGTCATTGCTGGACTACCCCAAAAGAAACATCATTAATACAGTTTGTGAGACCAGAGGGAGAAATAACAGTTTGGGTAATGAGGGCACTATCAGACCTGTGCCATTTTAACTGAATGAAAAATTAATATATGAGATCCTTACAAGACAGATTAGAAAAAAGAAACTGACAAAAGTAATAATGTGAATACTGAAGGGACTCTTCACCTTAAGTGAGCCCAGGCAAATATATTTTAGTCTTAAATTCAAATGCAAGACTTAAAAAATATGTGTTCTTGGTAAAAGCAAACCAGAAGTCATTACTGCAAACTGTGGTGAAGTCGCGATTCCAAATGATGTATGATTATTTTCCACCAAATATTGTGAAAGAATTTCAGATGGAGAATATATAGGATGGAGCAGCTGCAAACAAAAGCATTTTGGGCAAGTGGTAAAACAAATCAGAAAAATAGGTCCAAGTATCACTCTGAACCTGTGATCTGCTAAAGCTTGTCAAGAAATTCCAATAGAAGAGAGCTGACTTTCTTGAGCAGTTCTTTGCCTTGCCATCATAGAAATGTCTTATCATTAAGTTGAAGTGATGCTTTCAAATAGATTAGATGAGGTAACTTCAGGATATAGCGTTCACCATTAATTAAATGGAAATGTTTTTAACATGATCCTTGCATATGGTTGCTACAGGTTAATATTGCAGCAAACGATAGGTATTCTTGCTCTGAAAAATCTTCAGAACATGACAACCACAATATCCCTTTTTAATATTTTCTCATGAAGTTGCTTCTGTATTAGCAACTGCATTTCTCTGATCTGACCTCTTTGTTGACAAGGCTGAACAATACATCGTTACTGTACAAGAACAGATACCTTTTGATAGTACAGACATGTTTTGAAACATTCTTCTATTTGACAAAGTATGCAGTAAAATGTGATGAATCAACAATTAATTATCTAGGATAAGTGGGAAAATTCTGAAGGGAGATTATACGTGGTATTTATTCAGCTCATTAATCATTAAATGCATATTTCCTAGAACAGGGTATGTTGGATTTATGCCTGGTTAACCACTTGGTTTGTCATGTTTTCTTAGCAGTATAAATAATGTGTGTAGACATATATAATGTATGCAGGCATATATAATATATGTAGAAATATATAGACACCATGTGTAATCATTGTGGTTATAGATAGAGTCATAAAATCATGGAGATATGTAGCTTAAGTCCACCTGTAGATAACTTCATGATGATATCAATCTTGTATTTTATTAAAAATTAACCATTGTACAGAAGTTGCTACATTAAAGCAAACAAACAAAAACCTCTTTCTCTTCATTCTGTTGGCTCTCACACTTGTGTTTTGCTGTTTTTCTTCTTATACTTCCACTTTCCTCTGATGGCAGTGGTAGTTAAAGATTCTTCGGGCCTTGTAAGGCTGAGTCATACCCAATATGTTTCCAAAGGGTCTAAGCCAGCTAAGAATCCCAAGTCTAATTTTCATAAATTAATTAGGCATTTGAATCAATAACCCTTAGGGTAGTCTTGCAATCACAAATGAGACAATTTTAAATTTACTAGCTCAGGTACTGGTAGCAATCTAGTTTTGGCACCACCGAGTTTATTGCATCCTGTATTAAGTCCCTGATGTCCCCCTGAGGATCTGAACTTACAAACATACTTCAGTTTTGGAACTTAGGCCCAGCTTTGGCTTCTATATCACTTAGGTGTCTTCATGAATTTTATTCTTTAGCCTTAGGCAAACTAATTTTTTTTGTGGTTGTGGGTCATCAACAATATATTTTATATGGAGGCTTTCTGTTCATAGTATCTTTCAGAGCAATTATGTACCATCATGGGGTGAACACATCTGCTTCTACTTTCTGGAGGAGAAGTCTTACCAAGGACTCTAGTGGGCTCTTCATGAAGATATTTTCTCTCTGTGCTCTTTTGCCATACTGTGAAAGTTAGGAAAATAGAATAAACTTGTTCTTTATCTCCCAGCTAGATCCTTACCCTCTGGTGCCACTATAGTTCGTAAAGTGGGGGTTTTTTTACCTTGTATGGAGGTCAAAGATAAAATGTTCTATTTGATCCAAAGTAATTGAGTAGTCAATTGGTCTCCAGTGATCAGAAAGTAACATACAAAATAGGAAGTAAAATATATTCCTTTAGGTCTTCCTCAGAAATAAACACCTGTAATTGAACTGACTGATTTGAAAATTTCAATTTTGTTACAGATAAAATCATGTTTATGTAATTTAATTTTAGTTTCCTTTTAGACAGTAAATATCTTAGTTAATATTACAGGGAAGATGCAATGCCAGAAGAAAGGACAGAACAACAGATTAAAGATAAAGCCTTGAAAGTCTGAAAAACAAAGTTCTGATGAGCTCCTGAAAAACAGACCTTTTCTGCTGTTACCAGAACACAGCACCTTCTGCTTGACCCAACACAGCACTCAGAATCCCAAAATAGTTGGAGTTGGAAGGGACTCACAAGGATCATCAAAGACCAACTCCTNCCAACTCCTGGCCCTGCACAGTACTATCCCCAAGAGTCACACCATGTGCCTGAGAGCATAGTCCACATGATTCTTAAACTCTCTCAGGCTGGTGCTGTGACCACTCCCCTGTTCCAGTGCCCAGCCACCCTCCAGGTGAAAAGTCTTTTTCCAATGTCCAACCCAACCCACCCCTGATTCAACTTCAGACCATTTCCTTGGATCCTGTCACTGGTCACCAGAAAAAGGAGTTGTGCCTGTCCCTCCTCTTCCCTTCATGAAGAAGTTGCAGACTACAATGAGGTCTGTCCTCAGTCTCCTCCAGGCTGAACAGACCAAGTGACCTCAGCTGCTCTTCATTCGGCTTCACTATCTTTGTTGCCTTCCTTTGGATGCTCTCTAACAGTTTAATGACTTTTTTATATTGTGGCACCCAAAACTGCCCCCAGCACGGGAGGTGAGGCTGCCCCAGTGCAGAGCAGGACAATCCCCTCCCTTGCCTGGCTGGTGATGCTCCTGATGCCCTCCAGGGCAGGCGTNTAAAGATAAAGCCTTGAAAGTCTGAAAAACAAAGTTCTGATGAGCTCCTGAAAAACAGACCTTTTCTGCTGTTACCAGAACACAGCACCTTCTGCTTGACCCAACACAGCACTCAGAATCCCAAAATAGTTGGAGTTGGAAGGGACTCACAAGGATCATCAAAGACCAACTCCTGGCCCTGCACAGCACCATCCCCATGAGTCATACCATGTGCCTGAGAGCATTGTTCACATGATTCTTGAACTCTCTCAGGCTGGTGCTGTGACCACTCCCCTGTTCCAGTGCCCAGCCACCCTCCAGGTGAAAAGTCTTTTTCCAATGTCCAACCCAACCCACCCCTGATTCAACTTCAGACCATTTCCTTGGATCCTGTCACTGGTCACCAGAAAAAGGAGTTGTGCCTGTCCCTCCTCTTCCCTTCATGAAGAAGTTGCAGACTACAATGAGGTCTGTCCTCAGTCTCCTCCAGGCTGAACAGACCAAGTGACCTCAGCTGCTCCTCATTCAGCTTCACCATCTTTGTTGCCTTCCTTTGGATGCTCTCTAACAGTTTAATGACTTTTTTATATTGTGGCACCCAAAACTGCCCCCAGCACTGGAGGTGAGGCTGCCCCAGGGCAGAGCAGAGCAGGACAATCCCCCCCTTTGCCTGGCTGGTGATGCTCCTGATGCCCTCCAGGGCAGGCGTGCCACTCCTGGCTGCCAGGGCACTGCTGACTCATGTTCAACTTGCCATTGACCAGGATGTCCAGGTCCCTTTCTGTAGCACTGCTTTCCAACATCTCCTTCCCTAATGTGTATGTTCATCCAGGATTGTCCCATGCCAAGTGCAGAATCCAGCACTTGTCCTTGTTAAACTTCATATTTACTCTTGGTCTGTATCTGAAACAAAATTTCCATGTCCTTGCAACAGCATGCTGTCTCAGAAAGCTCTTAGCTCTGTAACCATATGTTAAACTCTGGTCTGCTTTCAATTACTGTTTTTTACAATGTCCATTTTATCTTTTATCTGCTCCATTTGAAACAGTCTTTAATGCAGGAACAGAAAAAAATATTCTTTATCCATGACCCCTGGGTTAGCCTTCACCCCACAAAAATAAAAGCAAGAAAGGACCCAAAAATACAGCAATTGACCAATCAACCAAAAAAAAAAAAAAAAAACCAAAAAAAACCACCCAAAAAACCCCCACTTAACCAACCAAAAACGCATAAAACATAACTCAGCTCCTGAATGGCAAGGAACAAATTCATTAGCAATTATGACAGAATCTTTTTGTTGCATCTCCACCTTCTTTTACTGGACTTTTGCCCATCTCTTCTGCCAGTTCTGCTTTTCATAAACTCTGTTTTCTGAAATAAACAGAATGAGTGAATCTCAACTTTAGATTTTTAAAAATAAATTCCTCTAGTTTTTTTTTTTTTTTGAGAGCAACTCCAGAACATGAGTTTTTGCTTTTAAAAAGCAGATAACAGAAATTTGATAAGAAGCCATGCTTTAAAAATCTAATTCTTTTTCTCCAAAGTTACAAGATTTGACTTTGTAATTTCTTAGAGAATCAAATTTATTGCTTTCTAACTCTTTTTGTGTTGTGTTCACCCTTCCTTTCTGCACTAACCTGTCCTACCCATTTTAACTTTTAGAATGCTGACTTGGCAAGCCATGTATCATTTTTCTCTCTCTCCTGTCATTTTCATCAACCTTTCAAAGTGGTTGACATCTGAAGTGGCAGGAGGTACATAAAAAAAATTGGTCTAGCAGGTAGACCAGCTGTTATCTTATGTTAGGGAAAATATATTTTCTTCATACTAGTTCTGCTGAATACATTGTTAGAACATTAATTTTAATAAAGGTTTCATCCTTCTACTCCATGACACTAACTCCATTTCTTCTAAGTATTCTTATATACTGCTCTTCCTCCCTGTTTTTAAGAAATTGCTGTTACGTTGGCTGTACAATGTGATTACAGTACTGTCTGCAATGTTTCATGAAAAGTTTTGTTCTAGGACACCTCAGTTCCAGTATCATCTTCAGAACACTTGTTTCTAGGAATACCACGACTCTTAAAGACCTCTAAAGTTTTCTTGAAGTTTCTATGATGAATCGGTTTGTGACTTATGTGAAAAAAATAATAAAATTTAAACAATCTTACGGAAAAAGTTATGGTTTTTTTCATTGTTGTCTTTGAAACAAAATAGATACAGAAGCAGAGAAGGGATCATATCCTCAAATAGACACTGGGTTTAAAAATAATTCTTTCAATTAGGTATACTTTTTTTATCAGTTACATTTTACAGAAATTTAGATGGGTATATTGCATCCATAGAAGTAACTCCTGTCACATTTTTCAGAGAACAGGGATTCTCAGGTGGTAAGTCTCAACTGTTTTTTGTAATGACAGCAACAAGATAGTAAAGATTTGTCACACCAAAAATTATTCATTTGAGATTAGCATTGGTCCTTCAGTGTTGTGTGATCTGAAAACATGCATGCCCAATCAATTAGCTTCATACAAATGCAAAATTAAATTTACATAAGCTATCCAGTAATTCACATGCCCATGCTGGGCCTTCAATACTTATATAGATAATTAACAATCTTCATTGCCATAAGGCTTTTTTTTCTCTGTCTTCAGTCCCAGTTCTGATATTGCTGTGCATGGAAAGTAACATTAGATATGTGGACAAGCTTTTGAATAACTTCTGTGTTATTCATGAGGGGATCCCAGAGAAAAGGCAGAATTTCTGGTGTTCCCAATAGAGTGGGGGAGGGAGCATTATTGACATACAAAGTAGAAGCAGTGTGGGCTACAGCATGGTAAAGGGTTAGGATTCCTATTTTTACTGCAGTTGTTGGGTATAGAAGCAATCTGGGACCTCTTTCGCATCTTCGAGACCACTACATGATGCAGGAGCATCATGTTTTTGTGCCTTACTCTCTTGCCACGTGGACAAAAAGAGGCATACATTCTGTGCAAAATAAAGCAGTGCTTGGTTACTACCCTACTTGTTGTAGTCCCAGGAAAGGGTTTGGAGCATTTAAGATCAACACACTGTGTTTCTCCAAATACTTCTTTTCCTTGGGAGCATCAAGTAATCTCCTGTTCTCACGACCTTGACCCATCAGCTCTACAAATATATTAAATGGATGGTCTTGCCTTTGGCTGCTGACAAGGAGGTATATACTAGCTGGAAAACAAACACTGAACATTGAAATTTCCCAGAGGACTGGGATTC
The DNA here is from genome assembly GCA_013398995.1 of Alaudala cheleensis. NCBI lineage: Eukaryota > Metazoa > Chordata > Aves > Passeriformes > Alaudidae > Alaudala > Alaudala cheleensis. Next base: position 298,837 of record VWYE01005066.1, on the reverse strand, counting down.
CATTTTTTATCCAGTTGTGACATTTTCTCAAGTAAGTTATCTTGGGAGTATGCTATGGTTGGTTCAGGTAACATCTTCCTTACCTGAAATAGCATTTGTCAAAATTGTCTCCCAGTATTTATCTTTCTTTTTACCGATATTGAAAACTTCTCATAGATGAAATATCATGTAATTTTCAGTGTGTGAATAATGCCCAGATTCACCATCATTAGAATAATAACACTAAAAGAAAGAAAGAAAGAAACAAACAAACAAACAACCCAAAACCAAGCAGGGAATAAGCCACTGCTTATTTTCAGAATGATTAGGTAAAGAAGTAGAGAACATTAGTGTGGAAACAGTAGGAGAATCAAGAACTAGGAATACACAGCAAGAAAAAAGCAGGAAATAGAGATGGGGTAAAAGGATATTAAGCATTTGATGTGAAAAGAAGTGAAGGAGACATCCAGCAGAAAGTCAGTGTTTCACTGGCTCAGTTTAACTTCACTTGGAAGATTCTTGGCTCTCCAAGGAGTACAAAATACCCTTGAGTATAAATTATATAAGAAGCTCCAGAGACCAGCCAGTCTGGAGCTGAAGGAGACTATTCATCTATTCTTTTTCATTTAAAAATGTGAACACGAGTATCCATTAGAAATTAGTGTGATTAAGCTAGTCATAACTTTATACTTGTGTCTCTGACTGCAAAATTGAAGCTTAATTAGTCTTAAATTTACTTAAGCTCTGGATAAAGCAGGATCATCAGAAGAGCATAATAACTGAGGAATAAAAAGGTACACATGGAATCCAGTGGAAATGGTGCACAAACACACATGTTGTACTCAAATACCATGACTGAGGTTTGACTGGAAGGAATATGAGAAGAGTCAGTACATTACTCAGCGGTTCCCATTCCACTTGCATTCGTACAGATTTTACAATTAAAAAAAACCCAAACAACCAAAACAGACAGAAACAACATAATTTAAATTAAATAGAAAACCTACTGGGATATGTTCAAAGCAAAGCATTCTTGTCTTCAAAGAAAGATCATTGTCCAGTGTAACTTCTAGGAAAAGAGGACTAAATGTCAGAAGAAAATGATGCCATAGAATTTTGTGATGGCATATAGGTTTTTCATCAGAAGAGCAATGATTGATTGGACAGAAACAGAAATGCGAAAAGTAACACTTTGATCCAAACATCTTTGAACATGGAGAAAGTTTTTATTGGAGCCTATTATTCTTGCAGCCTGTAATTCACACTAGACTCCTTGCAGAAGAGTCTTCCTGCTTTTTAAGTGAGGCATCAGTCCTCCTTGCAGGAATCTTGGCTGCAATTAACTAGCTGAGACAGCTGAGTAAGGAAGGCATTTAAGTGCTCTTTCTGACCCATTATTCCAAAGTAATTTAAATCAAATATATCTTCAGGTACACATTAGAGGAGCCATAAAGTTACCTTAAGTTGAAGGAGCTGTCACATCTCAAGGACAAAGAGCATCATCTGTATTTGATTCTTACAGTATCATTTAGCTGCCATGAAAGGGTGACACAGCAATTGATTCTGCATTTAGAAGCACCTTCTTCAAAACAACATTTAGGAACAGAGATCTTCATTTCACTTAACCCCAGCACAGATCAAGACAAGGTCAGGATCATTAGAAACAATTTCCAATTGCTTCTTTTCACTGATTACAAAATACCAGAACGAGTTATGTTCTCTGTTGTAGGTTTTGATAGCTCCAAGAAACTGTGATCCATTAATTGCAAATATCTAAATGCTTTTGAATAAACTACTGCAACTGAATGCTGCTGACTTTTTAAACTGTTAAAAGCTGGATCTGGGCCTGGATCTGGATCTGGGGGTGTTTTAGTCCTTTCACCACCCCACTGCTTCAGTCATAGCCCAGCAAGCTGACATTATTTGCTCCAGAATGTCATTCACTCATGAGAAAACTTTAGCTGACCTGCTTCTAAACTTTGGGATGATGACAAATAAGCTTTCCAAAAGTATTGACAAGCATATAGATTACCCATTTGCATTACCTGTATCTTAAAAGCTGTGTCACCAGGAATCAGGTCATCAAATTAATTTCCAATTGCAAGGTGATGGTTCATTGACAATACCTGGTTAACTTCACAGTCTGGTTTTCTGAAAGGTACAAGGCTTCTCAAGAGAATCAAATACAGCATTCTTGAAGAAAGGAGCAGAATAAATCAGTCAAATGACACCACACTTCTCTACTTTTGTATTCCAAGGAATACTGAATTAATCTTCTACGCTCTCAAAATTGCAGTTTTCACAAAGATAGTTTGAAATCAGTAAATATCTAAATGCCAGAACCAGCTTATTCAAGTTTCCTTTTGGGTATTCACCTCAGTATCATCCTCATTATGCATTTAGAAGTGAGCCTGATTGCTGCATTCTGAGCTGTTCCTTTTTTCTGTGCCTTCCCAGATTTTGTTCTCTGCAATACTAGGAAGATGAAAAGCATTAGTTTTGTTCAATCAGAACTCAGATATCATCTCATTTCAACCTCAATGCTCCCCTTCATATATGCTGGCAACATTTAGTAGAGATGGAAACCTGACAAGGAAACAATGGTTAATCATTATGAGTAATATTCGTCAACTCTTGTATAAATTGCTATCTTACCTTTTAATTAACTGCTACTCATAGGAGCAAAAATGGATCATCTTAGTCACATCAAGACTTTCATTGACCCCACAGTTTCAAGAAATAAAGGCAAGAATAAACTGTGGGGATAGAAATGAGGTTCCGACAGCACTGCACATACAGCTTTTCCGGGCTGCTGGAATTCCTGATGCCCTGTATTCCATGGTCTGTCCTGAGTATGTTTTCTTCAAGGAAAAGAGGCATGAGTAAGTGTGATTACACTCCCCTTTTACACCATTAATATTAGGGCCACTGATAAAGGCATCACCCTTTGACTGGATGAGGAATAAAAAAAGAACCAGTCAAGTATCAGAGCATAGAGGGTATGGGACAAAGTAGGATAGTGGTTGAACCCAGACTTCCAAGGAGGGAGTTTTAATCTGTAAGACAGATCTCAGTTGACTTACAGCACATAGCTGACCAAAACTAACTAATCTAACTTGGGAACACTCTATGACAGACAGAAAAGACATTTGCCAGGGTCTTAAATGATGTCTGATTGATTACTGGCTATTGGAACAATTTGGAAGACTGTCCTTGCTGTGCATGTAACTATAGCCTGTAATTTTATTTTGCCATGGTACTTCCTGTGGGTTCATTGCCCATTCTCAGGTTCTTTTCTTCTCTGTACCTTCAGATTTGAAGAGGAAGAGATCTTCATGCCATATAAACTGTTCCTATTTCTGTCATTACCCAAAACTATAAACGTGGGCGGTTCCTCTTGTGTGAGAAGTGGTCAGACAGTTTTGTTATGTGGGTAGTGTAATGAAATGTGATCTCTGATTATTTAAATAGAAAACTGTGGGTGCCCAGGGTGCTGGCACCATGGGCCCGGCCCCCTGGGGAGAGCGGGAAGTTTTAATGAGGATATTAATATGCATGGAAACCCAAAAGTTACTGGCTGCTGGCACTATGTAACCCCCCGGTTTATCTGTGTCTCATTGGTCAGTTCCACGTTAAACCCAGCCCAGGGGAAGATTTTAAAGATGCTTGTTGTCCTTTGTTCAGCTTTTTCGGCATGTAGCAGCTCACAATAAACTGCTGTTCTGCTGGAAGTGAGTTTCCCTCATCCTTACCCTGAGAGACCCTACTTCTGTTAGAATCTCACCCTTCTCTCACATGCACGCACGGGACTGTCTGTGTCTCCCCCGAAGTGGGAGCACCCGGCAGGTCCCACACACACCGACCCGGGACCACAGCAGCTGCAGGAGGGAGAGGGACCGGAGGGTTTTTCTAACAGAAAACTCTGTGGTTATTTAACCCTGAAGGTCTGGGTAGCACTGCTTCACATATAAATTTAATTTAAGAGAGGTTTTAAAGACATCTTTCCTCTTTTGTTTTCCTGGAGCCATGCAGAGAAAAAAATCTGTACAATTATGAATTGCTGATTAGAATTGGAGCTAATATTTATCTTTGAGAAGATAATGTCCCATAAATGAAAACTGAATACTAATTAGTAAACATCCTTTTTTTTTGTAGATATCCCTTTTAAAAAAACATTTTCCACATGTCTTCAGGACAAATTTCCATTAATTTCTCAAAGTATTGTGTTAAGGGAAGATATCAATTATAAGGAAAAATTAAAAAAAAAAAAAAAGGGTAGCTAGAAAAATAATATAAGCCTGTTTTGAATGTGCCGGAAAAGTAATATTTATATTGTTTAGTCCTTAACATTAGAGGAGAAAATGGAGCAAAGAAATTAAAAAAAAAACTTAGGCTATAAGATGGTATGCAAGAAAAACATGCACACAGGCAAAAAATTTCCACAGTGATGTTATGCTACAGAATAGTTTCTATTTTGCACTCTGTTCAGCCACATTTAACAAGCTATTTGAATACCTTCAGAAAAATTTGGACTCTTTCAGAACTCAGGCTCTTTAACAAAAATAAAAAATCCAAACCAAACCAAAAAATCCACCACATAAGAGTTATGGATGTAAAATTAAGTTTTTCAAGTGATCATTATACCTGGTGGCACTATTAGAGAGTATTTTCATGCCAATTCAGGAAAACTTTTTCAAAGGCCTCAGCAATAGTTTGGAACTCAACATTTAGGTCTATATGAATAAATAGCACAATGAGGATGTTTCTGAGCACTAGAAGATCTGTCCTGCAGGAATGCTACCCAGCAAGTGAGGAGCTGATGCCAACTTGGAGGTCCAGACAATTCCTAAGTACGTTTCTGAAGCACCACTAGGGAGTCTGCTCCATTCTGCATGGCTCTATGTTTTACTAGCAGAGGGTCAGGGTACCCAGCCGTCCTGATAATGATGGAGTAGGTTTTTTGAAGGTCTCGATGAAAGTTTGGAGCAAAGCTTTTCTTGAATATCAAAGCATTTTTGTAAAACATTGGTCAAAGTGGGTATTTCGATAAACTGTTGGAACATGTTTCTTTCTCAACCTATGGTAATTTATGGTCTACCAATTTTTAATGTAGACAGAGAATTCCAAAATTTGCTTCAGTCACCACACTAGGACCAAAAAAATATGGTTTCCCTCTATATTTTTCATGATGGATGGGTGTATCCTCAGATGGAGTAGTTCAGTTGAACAAAATGTGTATCTTAGCTGAAATGAAGTTTTTAGGGGGAACTTTCTCAGCTGGAAGTGAAAATGGGTATTGGCCATAGGTTGTTCCTGCTGTCAATGATAATGGGAAACTTGATGGTAGATGACAGGAACAATTTGTTAAGAGCTCTAGCTAACTCCTCTCACAATTTAAAAATATCTAATAATATTGGTTGCTAGATGAACTGGCATTTCTGAAGAACAGATGGAATTGAAAAATCATGGCTCAATAAAGCATGCCAGAGGTAGGGCTAATCTCATTTTGAGCCTCTTTTAATGAGTGTGGGTGGGAATTGTTTCCCCAGTCTGGAATGGTTTATGGTGATGTGAAATTTCTATGCATACACAGTGAACACTCCTTCCCCCTGTAAGCCCAGGGTTTCTGCATCACATACAATATGATTGCTAATATGGTGGGAGGTGGTTTTATATAACAGTTTGCTGTTATATTCTTGTGTATTAGCAAGATACATTGAACCTGTTTGAGAATATCTACGTAGTATTGAAGGGTTTTAAGAAATTGCTTGCTAATAATTAGGATAGTAGAGAAAGGCTGACTTCAATCTTTCATGAGGGTCAAATTAAGATTTTAAATCTGTTCTTTTCAATAGGATCCAAGAGGTAGATGCTGGAGTACGTTTCATCCCAAATAAGAGAAAAGTAAATACTGCAGCAAAGTCAACAAATGATTGGGTAGTAGTTTGAATCTCCCTCATCTACTACTCATAAAAATAAATGATAATTAGCTCTCTGGCTTCATGCTCAAGTGAACTTGGAGCTGCCAAAGGATTACTCTAGCTCAGGGTGGTAGCCTTAAGGAAAAGGGTGGCAAAGAACAAATTATCAGCAACAAAAATATCTGAGGTCTCCTAAGTACTGTTAAATCTTTCCATCAAAATACTAAGTCAAATTAGGTAGAGATGATCTTAAAAGCAGATCACAAATAAAAGAAGTTATCAAAAAATTTCATGAAAAATTTAAGTATCAGATTTGTAGGGATCATTGCTATTAGAAATTCAAGTGTATGCATTGTAAATAACCTTTGTGAGAGCTTTTATTTTAATGCAGACACTTTGGAAAGTTTCCTCTTGCAGTAAGTCCACGATATAAGTAAACATATCTGCACCAAAGTCAGATGAATTTCTTAAGCAGTTCTGGTCCCTGCATCATTGTTTATATCTGTTTAAACATTTTAAGATCAATCAGGGATATGAATACACAGCAGAAAATTGACTGGCTTGATGAAAACCAAAGTTAGATTAGGAATTTGAATAACAATTTTTGAATCAGTATCAAGAATTTATCCAGTCTCATAATGTACTTTAATATTCTTTAAAATAGGGACTGAATTATAACTTTCCAGTTTTCCTGGTAAGCTCCCTACCTACCAACCTATCAAGTTTTTTGTTGTGCTTGCCTCCTGATTTTGCAAAACATCTGAATCTACAACTTCATTTTAACTGCTTTTCTGGGTGGTGAAAATTATCCCAAATAAAGCAAAAAAACAATTGTGTTTGTAAAAATGGTATAAATGCCTTTTCCCCCCCTTCTTTTTATTTTCTTTTGATTCTAGCACTTTTTACATTATTTGTTTGAATGTACAGTAACAGAAAGGATAATCGTTTCTTTTACATTAGTTCAACTTATTCTGGTTCTCCTTCCTTCACCTCATATTTGTTTGCCTCATCTTTGTTTTGCAAATATGCCAAATATTGAGGANTGTTCCCATATTTGACCAAATTCTTGTGGTTGCCCCACAGCTCAGGCTACAGTGTATTCTTACCATCTGCTTCTGTTGTGGACTGTTTCAAGATCAGTCACTAAGTCATGTAACATGGCACCTTGTAAATGCTGGTGGAGACACTCATAGGATTAAAAGGTGTCTGAAGAAACACCTACATGCCTCATTCCTTCAGAAGAATGATATCACCCTATTAGTCATTGGGCTTTCTTTTGTAGAGTAACACAAAGGTTCTCACTTTATAGGTTTTCCCTTCACCAAGAAACAGTCATTTGTATTACACTGTCTTTTCTTCTGAAATCCCATAGAAATCATATTGTACTGAATGCACTTTACCCATCAAAGAAGTTACCCTATCTATCCTGCTGCACCGTGACTTGCTGACCTGTATGACCTTTGTGTTAAGAAATCGGTATGACTTCTACATCATTTAAACACCTGAAATTTTTAACATGTAGCATCTTCATACTTGAAATTATGCTTCACAAATTTTTAATGTGATTTTGAATGTTGAAGTGTTGAGTTAAACTATTGCTGGTTAATATTGTACCATTTCTCAACATATGTCTCTTCCTTATCTGTACACNCTATTAGTCATTGGGCTTTCTTTTGTAGAGTAACACAAAGGTTCTCACTTTATCGGTTTTCCCTTCACCAAGAAACAGTCATTTGTATTACACTGCCTTTTCTTCTGTAATCCCATAGAAATCATATTGTACTCCATGTACTTTACCCATCAAAGAAGTTACCTATCTATCCTGCTGCACCGTGACTTGCTGACCTGTATGACCTTTGTGTTAAGAAATCGGTATGACTTCTACATCATTTAAACACCTGAAATTTTTAACACATAACATCTTCATTCTTTAAATTTTTATTCAAAAAATTCACAAATTTTTAATGTGATTTTGAATGTTGAAGTGTTGAGTTAAACTATTGCTGGTTAATATTGTACCACTTCTCAACACGTCTCTTCCTTATCTGTACACTGGAATACTTGATTTTCTTAATCTTCTGTCTATTAATTTTTGCTCTCAATTTCTTCATGTCCTAACAATGTCTTTTCTTCCATGTTAAAGGGGAGAAAAGTGGAGAAATGAAGGCCAGCCATAACTTTGCTTTTGGCTGTTGTTGCTATATGTGTTAATAATACTTCAGCACCTATTTTGAATGAGAATTCTGATGAAGAAATGTATAATTTACTCACTTTGGGATTACACTCAGCTATCAATAAAATAATCATTTAATGCAGATCATGTGATATTTGAACGGAATGTAAATACAAAAATCTGAAAATAGAAAAACTCACCAGATGATTATTAGGATTCTGTCTTTTTGCCCTCTTGAACCAAAATGTAAATTAAGAATATATATAACCCTGATACAGCAGTGCAACTTAATAAACAAAGCCTTTTGAAATCAACTAAGAGTCTTTGTGGATACATCAGTCTACCTGCAAAATCAGGCTGACATATAGTAAGGGGTTATACTATAAAAGCAGACAGCAGCTACTTCATGGAAAATGAGTTATACAATAATTTGTTAAAACCCTATCACCACAGATTAAAAACCTGACGTACCTTGAAGGCACAGAGGTGAAAGATTTGTAATGATAAGATCAATAAGGGAAAATTATTGATGACATAGATGAAAACTAAATTAGAGAAAATAATTTTTGTATTGTTTAGGAGTCCTCACCTTGGAGCTTTTCTTTAGCAGGTGTCTGTTTTGAACAGAAAACCAAACAAACAGAAACCTCAAAGTCACTTACAACTACCTTATAAAAAAAAGTAATTGAGGAAATGCATGTTATATTTTGGTCCTCATTGTTCACAGATACTGAAGTTTCATAGACTCACAGAATCACAGAATGACCTGGGTTGTAAAGGGCCTTAAAAGCTTTTAAGTTCCAACCTCTCCTCCATGGGTAGGGACACCTTTCACTAGAGTGCATTTCTCAAAGCCCATCCAACCTGGTCTTGAAGATTTCCAGGGTATTTACAACATATTTGAACAGCATCCTATTTTTCGGTCAAAGCAATGTAAATTTCTAATGGGGAAATATTATTTCTTGTCATCTCTTGTCATTTCTTGTCAACACAATGAGATTATGAGCAAAACCTGTGGGTGACATCTTCCTGAAATGGTCTCTTTTTTTTGTCACAAGCAATTTTATGTTAAACTTGTTGCTGTGTACCACATCACCTTCACATCCAATTTCCCTGTTTCCCTCAATTTTAGTGTATAATATTTGCCGGGATATCTCTTCTGAGATAACCCCGGATGGTGGTGAGTGGCTGTTTTCTCACTGCCCGTGCTTGGAAGAAGGAATCAGAGAGCCTTCGCCTTGCGGTTTGAAGATGTTTATTTTAGAAGTCTTATCTCTAAGTTCAGTCACACCAGCGTGGTGTTCACAAGCAGCTGGAAAAGTTCATTCTCCCTGCCCAGGAACAGCACCTGGGTTTTTATACTCTAAACTATGTTAACATTGCTTTCCTCTAAAATCCAATAACTAAAATCCAAGTCACACAGTGAAATCACACCTTTACCCAATCCTAAAAACCCATCACCCTTTGCAAAGAGGAAGAGGAAGAGAAGGACAGGAAAATGTGACTTTATCACATTGATCTGCCTCCATCTTTGCCCTATTAATACCTATACAGAAAAATCTAAAACTAATATTTCCACACCCAGTGATTTAATAAAAAACACACCAATCAAACCCTTGTGTCATCCAAATCCTCAGACAGCTTTGGCAGCCTTTTCCAAGGTGTCAGATCAAAGCCACTGCTGTCTCTCACACAGGCCGTGGGGGACCAACCCCCCTGTCCTGGCTGCTGCCCATCCAGGAGACCCAGGGGAATACTCTGGTCTCCCACAAATATTGATTTTATAAAATTGTTTCTGAGTGCATAATGAAATATCTTCTTCTGCCCATGAAAAAATTCTTCACTGTTCATTTATGAGAAGCTCCCAGAGTTTTTTATTTTCAGAAGAGGTTGAAATGTTCATTTCTTATTGAACTGTTAATTTTTTTTACTCAATAATTCATGTTATTACCTCCCCTAAAACTACATATGTGGGGGCTTTAAAGTTCTATAAATACTTTTTATAGCTCATTTCCACCATAGCTAGAATATATCAAATCCCTCATTTTATTGTCTCTACATAGAACTTTATGACTTGAATTTAATACTCAGATTTGTTGGGTTTTGGGGGTTTTGGTTGCTTGATTGGTTGAAATGTTTTGGGTGGTTTTGTAGATTTCCTTTGTTTGTTTGTTTGACTGATTGATTGGTTCTTTCTATAGCACAATCTGCATTTAAAATTCCTGTATAAAGTTTTGATTTTGAAATGTTTGAGAGAACTTCACAGTTCTAACTAATCTTCTTGCTGATAATTATTGTTACCTATTAACTGTATCAGGGATCATGAAAGAGAGATTGGGCTGTCCAAAGCATGTGGGAAAACCAAGCTTTTCTGACATCAGTAAACCTTCTATAAGCTCACACCAACAGAAGATTGGTTAAGGAGGTGATATTTTTAATTGAAAACTTGCCTTTGACTAGACTTTATTGCCTGCATCCTTCACTTTCCATGCACCCACATCACTGTGTGCTGTTTCATACATTTTTCTTTTGCTTTGTATAGATTTTCTTATATCCACTCTTATAGGATGAGTGGTATTGAAGGTCTCTGAGATTGCAGAATCACGTGTACATAGTACAATCATCTACTTATGAAATTTAGCACAGAATAAAAATTTAACTGGAAATATGATTTTAAAAAGTAATTATTTGTTTTCTTTCCTATGCAGGATTTATTTTCTCTGTTATCTCTTTAGGTTTGTACATAAAATACATTGTGAATGGAAAGCCTGTTGTAGATAATATTGGAAACAATTTTTTTTTATTTCTTTCCATTAATTCTGCATAGTTTCATGAGTACCAGTGAGAGCACATGTAAAAGGGAATAAAGTGTATGCCATGAATTGGTGAATTGCTCAGGATTAACTTGAAATCTAACTTGATAACTGTACATTAAATTCAGGAACAATTAACAGGTAAAGCTTCAAGGCAGCATTTTCACAGTGACTTCTCAGAGCAAAATGCATGTTAAGTGAAGCAATCCAGCTCCAGTTTTGAAAGGGAATTGCTTGTAAACCTGCCTATAAGAGCAGAAAACTGTTATATTGATCATTTAGTATTCTTCCTGACTGCACCAGCAGTTTACATTGTTTGTCTGTCTTTCACATAACCATTGCAAAATACAGACTAGAAGGAAAATCTAAACTGATCCCTGTATTATACATGAAACTATGTAACTATGTAGGTACAGACATTTCATACTCTCGAGCTATTTTCAGATGGTTATGATTTTACAAAACCATTTCACTGATCTCTTGTGAGGGCTTGATCATACAGGCTGCATATCTTAAGAGGAATATTTTTGTAGTCATTTTTCTATTATACTCCATACTCTATCCCAGGAATTGTTTCTGATGCCTGTATGCTATACTGAAACCTAAAAAGATACAAGTCATCTTTGACGTTTATAGTTGAACAGCTCACAGTAGGTCATTGTTGGTAGGAACTGCTTATAGTTTTCATAGTCTAATTTGCACTCTAAGGACGTTGAAAATGTTTTGACTTGTTGCTTTTTATGACTTGAGAAATATTAAAATCTGCAACTCTAATCAAGAGCCCACAAAAGGCTGCATCTGCTTTTTGTACTGTCACACTGGCAAGGAGGTTGAGTATGCACGGGAAGAGACACAGCTAGGAAGGGACCAACACACCAAAGGGAGTTCCCAGACCATCATGCTCAGCATATAAAGTCGGAGGAAGAAGGAGGAAGGGAAGAACACTTGAAGTGACAGTGTTTGTCTTCCCAAGTCACCTTTTGCACATGATGGAGCCCATGTCTCCTGGAGATGGCTGAACAACAGCCTGCCCATGGAAAACAGTGAAGTAATTCCTTGTTTTGGTCTGTTTCTGTGCACAGCTTTTGCTTTTCCTATTAAACTGGTTTTGTATCAACCCACAAGTTTTCTAGCTTTTACCTTTCCAGTGTCACTCGGATCTTCCTGATGGAGGAGGGAGCAAGCTGCTGAGCGAGGCTTGCTTTCTGACTTGGTTTAGACAGCAGCATGTGGTTTGGTTGTTTTGGGGCCTTGTCAATCTTAGGTGCTGTTTGTGAGCTTGAGTGGGTTGCCATTGCTGCTTGTAAAAGAATGTGTTATTGTTTTGGTTGTTATTCATTTTGTACATGTTCTGTGAGCTGTTTGACTTCTGTGAACAGGACACAGCCCCATTATTATACTGAATATCTCTAGGGTATTTCCTATTCCAATTTTGACATACTGATAAATAATACCTTGAAAGCAGGTTGCATATATGGTTAGAATATTCCCACTGGCTACAAGAATTTCCAATGTAAGTCAGAATTTATATCAGAAATCTTACCTCTAAGAATTTCATACTCTTCCAGTACCTAAGGGACATGAAGTACCTGAAGTTTTAGAAAGAAGCTGCAAGGGTACTTTTGGAATAACAATACTATTACTACTAATTTTACCACTGCTACTACTACTGCCACCAGAATTTTCTGTTCCTTGACCTCTAAATTGTGCATCTTCTCTGTTAATCTGAGCTTTTACTGAAGGAAAAGGACTGTGTAAGTAATTAAGCTTATTAATCAGAATGTAGGATATGGCATAAACAGAAGACATAATTCTGTCTGGACATATTTGCAATGCTAATGCACCATAAAGAGGCTGTAATATTACTGTAAACCTCTTTTTGTTTTGTACCTCAAGTCACCTTTGCAAATGGCAGAGTTCCTGTCAACCATACATACACTTTTTTGTCACGGTCTTTTGAATAAATGAGTCATCACTGAACAGAATGTTTGATTGCTTCCTTCTTTTTATTTTAAGCCCTGAAAACTCCCCAGACTCACAAAACTAACCAGCTTAAAATAATGAATAATAAAGTCACATGCATTTGATTCAAATCCATAATTTCTTGGTTTTCTTCCTAGAAAATCAGAAAATAATTAGGAGACTACACAAATGGCTGGATATTTATATGAAATCCACATACATTCTCAGCAAACTCACAGCAGCAGAATACTTTCTTACTGTCATGCACAAGGAAAAAATAATTTGGAAGACTGCTTTGTAAGGCCTCTAAAATAAATTATTATTATTTTTTGGCTAATATATGTGTAATCATTCTCCTCAGAATTGTCACAGCTTGAGCTAAAATAATCACTAGATAAGGAAAAAAAGCCTAATTTTTTCTTATAAATGCAACTTAAAGCAAATTCAATCCTGTGCTTTTGATGTGACTCAGAATAAAACATCTGCAATAAACAAATATATTAAGGTTGGTAAAAACCAGTAGAGATACACTTTTTTTTCAGCTGTGAATTAATTTACTTTATATGAAGAAAAATATTCACTGGCTCTCCTGAAAATAGAGCAATCTCCTCTTGTGGATGCTTAATTTAGGGTCTAGAAATATTAAGAGGTTCTGGTGGGGCTTAGCTGTGCAAAGGAATAGGCAAAAAGTCACTAGACTTGTGGCAGAGAGAGTTATTATTTGCAGGTGACTTAGCAACTCAGAGCAGAACGAACAGAACAGTTAGAGAAGGGTGGACACATGGTGAGCAGTGAAATGCAGTAGCAAAATATGTGTTCCAGGTGGGTAAAAGTGGACAACACTGTATTCACAGGGCTGTATCAAATTGTGTGTGTTAGTGGAAACAATAGCCTCTTTTCAGAATTATGGCTATGTCTATAATGGCTGGCATTCACTGTGAGAAAGAGAAGAGTTTCACTAAAAATTGAAGGCTAATAATCTCCTAAATCTGATGTTGAAAGTCAGTATTCAAATTTGATGGCGCTAATTTTCCCTTTATTTACATCATTTTTATGATTATCTAACTCCATTCACTTCAATAAAGCAGTTGTGCCTGATTTACAGGGACTGTGTGAGAAGTGCTGCCAAAGAGTCTTGTATAATCTGTTCATAAAAATTCCCACTATCAAACAAGTTTTCTGACAACACAGTCTTTAGGTTAAATGCCTGACTGCCCAAAAGTGCATCATTAAAGCCAAATTCTGTCCTTAGGTGTACTCCAAAGAAACATGACTTTGGTTTGTAATACACAAAACCAAACACTGTAGAGGACCATGATTCATCTAGCCATATGCCTTTAAATTAATCACACATTTTAAACATTTAATTAAACTTACAAACCATACAAATGCAAATTTTGTTTTATTTGCAAAGCCATCCCAGTTTATAATCAATGTCATCAGCTTTCTGCAAGTGAAAGCCCTTATCATGCCAGGGCTCTTGTTAAATCCATAAAGGTGACACCAGTTACAGAAAATGGGCTGAATATGAACATCCTAGAAAATCTCAGTAAGAGTTTCCATTATGAAAAAAAAAAAAGGTATGGAACAGGGATATTTATTAAGAAATATAATTTTGATTGCACGTGCCATCTCCATAATAAAAGCTGGGTCTCTGTAATCTTCTGTGGTAAACGTAATTCTAAGGCTGCTTCTGGAAGGACAGATTATTATATCTGAGAAATATGAAATATTTAATGACATAAAACAGCAGGCAGCCAGAGCAACACATGCCCTAGAGCAAAGGCCTTTAGCAGTGAACAATTCCCCTCTAAGACAGCTCTCTCTTCAATCAAATCATAGTGGTCCAGAAATACTAGAGAAAATCCTGGCAAGTCATACAATAAGCTAGATTCAGTTGCCATGACAAAGAAGATGTTGCAGCTGGCATTTACCACTGAAAATTGCATTTGTCTCCCATTCTACCTCTCTGAATCCCACTGGTTTAGCTGTACTGGGAACTGTACCATGACCCTGGGACACCACTTGACCAAAACTTATTGTTGGTAGATTGCAAATTGCTCTGGCAGTTTGTGGTTGGCTTGCAGGATCAGGGAGTGAGAGGGACGACACTGGCTTGAAAATACCTGATGTAAAGCTGTGGAGCAGTACAGAGAAGCAATCAGTTGCATGGTTCTTCTGAAGGATTCACCATCTAGAAAAAGGTGCCCTCTTTTCTTACTATGGATTGGAAGGCAGAACAAAAAAAGCTCCCTTCACTTCTGTGGAGATGCATTTTCCAGAATCACTCTGAATATTACGCCCATTATTCTTCCTGGTTTAAAGATACATATGTATATGTGTATATATTTACTGCCCTGACGGTTTTTCTTGGTTTTGATTTATCCCCCAATTATTCACATGCACTAAAAAAACTTAGTAGCTAACTGAAGACTATATTCTTGCACTGACAACCAACCTTTTACAATAAGTAAGCATAAGAGTAAGATGGTCCTAGAGTGCTCAGATTAATTAGGACTCATCAGGACTAAAAAGCAATTGTGTGGTACTACCAAAATAGTGCCCATTTTAGCTGCTGAACATACATAAAAATTGATATATCTTGCTGTTGTGCTATGTTGTCAGTATTCACATGGGCATACACATATAAACTCTTTGCCTGACACAGCAGAGTTTCTAGAACATCACCAGGTGAGTGTTTATCATAAACTGTGACCATTTTTATATTGCATTTTATCTTCCAAGGCTTAATGCCTTGTACTTTGTATGAATAATGTAGAGATCTGATGCATGGCTAAGATTACACAGCCATAGCAGAAAGAGTGAGATTAAGTAAAATTTTGAGTTGTGAGTATGAATACAAGAAGCTGATAATTTGCCAGATATATTTGATACATTCTTGGTGGGGTTTTTTTGTTTGATTTGGTGGGGTTTAANAGTGAGATTAAGTAAAATTTTGAGTTGTGAGTATGAATACAAGAAGCTGATAATTTGCCAGATATATTTGATACATTCTTGGTGGTGTTTTTTTGTTTGATTTGGTGGCTTATTTGGAGGGGTTTAAAGTGTTTTTTTGTTTGCTTGTTTGTTTTTTTGCTTTTGGGTGGGTTTTCTTTTGGGTTTTTTTTGTTTTGGTTTGGGGTTTTTTAAAAAAATTTTAAGACAAAATGTGGTTTCCTTGAGAGTAACAGCAAACAAATTAGCAAAGAAAGTGTCTTATCTCATGACACACAAATCTAAAGCTCTTATTTTGACTTTAGCATTTTCCCAGAGCCAGAATATTTTTATTGCTGAGCCTGATATTTCTCTGGAAACATTTCTTTCCAGATCTGTAGTATTTGACTATTTGCTATATTGGTTCTGTCAACTTATGTTTCAGGACTTTGAACAGGAACATTGGCTTCATGTATTTGCTCATTCAAACTGGATTTATCTTCCTTAAACATATTAATTCTCCCCTTAAACATATCAAAATAGAAAATTTTAAGATGTTGTAGCATCTTAAGATGCAATAGGTCTGCATCATGGAAAGTATTTGTCAGTAGTAAAAATATACTGTAGGAGCTTGTCAAAACTACAATTTTTCAGAGTTCTAATGACTTAGGACACTAACTTTTGAAATCCTGAAAAGGTACTGGAATTCTCTAATGAAGTTTCATGAAAAACGTTGGTGGCAATTTTTCCCTGATCTTTTCCTTGACACACCTTCTTCACCCTCGGCCTCTGTGCTTGTTTTCTTTCCACAGAACCAAGAGCCTGGTACTATACTCTGTAAGGCCAGAATGATGACACATTATTGTTTCTTCTAGTCACAAATGATGTCTCTTAATCTTTTAGGAAAGTTGAGCTTTGAAAGTGGATGTGGTTTAATGAAATTCCTTCCCTTTTCTATTCCTATTTTCTTTAAAGTCTTTGTCCTATCTATTTAAGCTGTAAACATCTCAGAGCAAAGATTAATTTTTTGTCCTATAAAATATATAAATATGAAAATGTGCTTTAGTATCAGCTAAGTCTTCCAGTTGTTACCCTGAGGCACTTCAGCCAATGACTGTGAAGACTTTTGGTCCCTTAACCAGAGAGAACAGAAAATAAAATATTCAGCAAGCAAGCTCTCAATATTCAAGCACACCTGAATTATAGTATTCCATACCTATAAAGGCATCTGTTGATTTCTTGCAATAGCTGAAATGCAATCTCTACCTAATTATAATTAAGCAATCCTAATGCATGGCCTGGACAAATGGAAAAAATTAGAAAAGAGAACTTCATCATGAAAGGTTCACTCTATACTCTCCTATCTGAGGAAACACACAAACAAACATCTGGCAGAGTGAGCAAGTGCTGTGTTGACAGGGTAAAGAATGTTCATATGGGTTCTACATTTTTTCATGTTTTCTGTTGGTTTTTTGTGTGCTCTGTGTAGAATGAATCTATGGGACAGTAGAAAGGAAAGAAGGATCTAGGCAGCAATGAAGAGCTTATTTCACAGTGCTAAAGCTACTGAACTGGTTGAAGAATGAACACCCTGGAGCTGATCTAGGGGGTTGCATGTAGGAGCATGAACTATTCTTTCTGGATTAGTGTGGAAAAGTCATCCCCTTATGCAGAACTTCCTGCAGGGAGTAAGAAAGTAAAGAGTTGGACGTTGGTTGACAAATCTGGATAGATTAAACTCAAATATTTACCCTCTGGAATGGCAGGATTCACCATTTTGTCAATGCAATTAGTTGCACCGACCTCTGTGTCTGAGATTTTTAATATTTTTAATATTTGTTTTTTAAATGATGGGATTTTAACATATGTGCCAGGACCGATATAACAGCAATAGCTAAAACTTTCTCACCTTCTTCTAGAGACCTGAAAATGGGAGAGATCCCATTTAAAAAGTTTCTTTCTGAATCTAATTTCACAAAGTGGTGGGGAAGAGGGGTTGTGGTTAACCAAATTCTTCCTTTTTCATTTCCTAGGAAGTAGTTAAGGTAATTTACTATAACTGGGTTTGAAGGGGCAACAGTGCCGGGGAAATACAAGTCTTGGAGAGATCAATCTTTTTTTAAGGAACAGAAATAAAAGAACTATCAGGCGCCAGGTCCTGGTGAATGGTTAAAAAGAGAAACGAAGGTGCTCATCTTTAAAAAGGCGTAATACTCTTTGTTACATGTTTACTAATTATGTCAAAAATGCAACATGTTTAATAAACTACTGCTTCTATACAAAATGAAAAGACAGTTATATCCTAAATCAAAAAAGGAGAGGTACATTTTGGTATTTCCTGCATACCTTTCCAGATTTAATTGTTCACAATAGCAGACTGAATTTTAAATAGGTCTTTTTTTCCTCATTTTATAAAAAATATTTTCTAATGCTGTTTCACTATCCTCAAAAGAATCTCTCCTTCTACCCAATTCCTCAGCTCTTTTAAGTGCAACTGAAAAGCTGTGTGATGTTCTCATCTGCAATTTTTAATTTCACTAATCAAGTCCTTGCATTTCATACATATTTCAAAAGAGGTATTTTGGGAAGGCATTTGTTTCTCCTATTCTTTTCCACTTTTTATCAAGCTGTTCAGAATGTTTTTCATTATCCCTCTTGACTTTTCTTTCCATATTAACAAATGAACCTTTGTTAAGCTGAAGGTTTGTACTGGAGAGAGAGTTGGAATGACCACTGTCTGGGTTAAGGGCAAAATCTGGGAGGAAACCTCCCAAATGGGGGTCCCCCTGGGAAGCAAGCTGGAACTGGCCCTCCCCCCTACTGGTTCAGGAAAGAACCTCCTTAGAGATGAGTGGAAAAAAATATTTATTTAACAAAAAGAAAGTGCTTACAAACCTAGAAATTAATAATATGAAACAATAAAACCTGGCAAAATTGAGAGAGAGTCCTTGCCATGGGAGGCCGGCTTGTTCAGCTTTTATCAGTTCTTTCCGGCGCTGGAAGATGCCGGCCTGGGCCTGGGCCCAGTGGGGACTCCCTGGTGCTCTCCCAGTGCTCTCGCTCTCGTAGATTTTTCAGTCCAAGAGCAGGTTTAAACAGTCCCAAGAAAAAAGAGGAAGAAAAAACAGTCCAGGGAACTTCTCTGCCCTAGCTAGCTAAAACTAACTAAAAGCCAAAAAAAAACCTCTGACCGCCGCCTGTCCGTGCTTCAGGACCAACCCTCCAGGAGGCTGGAATGTGTAGGAGGAACCGCTTCTCTTTTTCTCCCCCTTCGCTCTAGGAACCAGTCTTAAAGCTACAGAACACAATATCTAACACAGACAGAACAGACGATTTGGGGATTGAAGCATCATACAGTCACCCTAGGACAACCACAAAAGCTTCCCTGTTGTGATGGCTTTGGCTGGAGTAGAGTTAATTTTTTCACTGTAGCTAGTACAGGATTATGTTTTGGATTTGTGCTGCAAAGAGTGCTGGTTGCACAGGGATGTATTTGTTATTGCTGAGCAGCACTTACACAGAGCCAAGGCTCTTTCTGCTCCTCATCCCATCCCATCAGCGAGGGGGCTGAGGGTGCAGAGTTGAGAGGGGTCACAGATGGGATAGCTGGCCTCAACCAGTCCAAGGGATATTCCATTCCACATGGCATCATGCTCAGTACATAAAAATGTGGGAAGGAGGAAGAGTGGTACATTAGCTGTGATAACTTATCTTCCCAAGTGCTCTGATTCAGGAATGGGGCTTGTTAATTTTGTGTCCTCCCACCACTGAGACTGCCCCAAACCAAATGCCAATTGCTCATTCTCCCTCCACCCCTTTCACCCTCCCTTCTTGCTCCAGGGATGGTTGAGAATTGGAGGTACAAAAAGGCAAAACTTGTGGGTTGAGATATGAGCAATTTACTGGAAGCAACAGCGAGATACAAAAATTAACTGTAACAGCAAGAGTACTAATAACAAATGAGTACAAAGAGGGGTGATTCACATACAGAACTGCTCACCAAATCCCGGTGGGATGTGACATTTTATCTATTAAACTGTCTTTGTCTCAAACCACAAGTTTTTTTATTCTTACCCCTTGGATTCTCTCCGCCTCCCACTGTGCAGGGAGTGAGTGACCATCTGTTTGGAGATTGGTTGCCAGTTGGAGTTAAACCATGAGACCTGTCCTTCACATGAGACCTCCTTCTGAATGAGCCTGACATCCTGCCCTTTGAGACAGAACTTCTACAAAACCTATATTTGGTTATCACTAGTAAAGGCATTGTTTCCCTTTTGTATTGATGGCTTGTCTCAAAAAGCCTCCCCATGTGTGTCCATGCACTCCACCCTCTTTGCTGAGGTGTGTTTGTTTCAGGGATCTCAGCAAATATGTCATAAAGATGCAAGTGTTTTCATCTGTAAATTAAGCTCTCAAGTGATTTTAGGAGCAGTCTTTTTCTGGAAGCTGTCCTTCACATGAGACCGAAAGAAAGAAAAAAAAAAAAAAAAAAAACAAACCCAAAAAAATCAACCTGGTTGAGTTGGCACATGTTTAAATAAATACAAATAAGAACTATTTATCTCTCTGTAGTGATATGGTTTAGCACTAGCTATGAATTTCTTTTCTCATTTTACAATTCCTTACTTATGGTTCTTTTTGTTTCTCTTCTGGGAAGTACAATGCTGTTCTTAATAAAACCACAACATTGATTTTCCTTAGAAATATATTACACTAATCCATGAATAAAATATTAGACTCTGTTTCATCATGAAGCATGTCAAAACCTTTGTAAAACAAATGATTTTAGATAATATCAATATTTCTGTGGCTATTTGTTTAATTAGTACACTGCAGCTCTGTAACAGTTGGCCTCTCTTTGCTACCTTAGCAGCAAACAAATCTCTTCTGAGTTCAAAATAATCTTCTGCTGAATTTAGAGCATTGCCTTAAGTTGCTATACACTTTATCACTCCATTACTTCACTTTTACACTAGTGTATATTCACTGATTAAGGATTTTTGATCTCTAGGTGGAAGTAAAGTGGGAAAATAAGCTTGTGGCCCTCTTCTCAGGACAGCTGTCAGAGAGCTGGGATTTGGAGACTTGTTGAGGTTAAAAGGGACCTCTGAAGATCAACTAGTCCATTTTTAGTGCTCAAACAGGGTCTTCTAAGGCAGGTTGATCAGGACTGTACATAGTTGTGTTTTCAGTATCTCTAAGGCTGGTGACTCCACAGCCCCTCTGGGAAATCTTACTAATATTTAATCACCCTTCAATTTTTATTTATTTTTTTTTACATATTAAAATAGAATTTCTTATATTTTAATTTGTGTCTGTTGCCTGTTGTCCTTTAAGTGGTGACTGCTTATAAGAATCTGTCTCCTTTCCCTTCATTTGCTTCATCAGGTATTTAAATTCTTAAATAAGATCCCCCCTGAATCTTCTTTCCTGCAGGCCGAGGAGCCCTAGCTCTCTCAGCCTTAGCTGCTGTCCCTTCATCTGCAAAGACCAGACCTGGACAGAGTAATCCACACAGGAACAGGAACACATCCATCCATTTGATTTATTTTCCATTTCTCCCAACCTGCGTCATCTGCAAACCTGCTTAGGGTGCACTCTGTCCCATCATCAAGGTCATTAATGAAGATGTTAAACAGTACTGGCCTTGACATTGACCCCAGGGGTACAACAGTAGGGACTGGCTCCAGCTGGACATCGTGCCACAGAGTAGGAGCACATCTGCTGCCACTAAAGCTGACATGGCCAAGACCCTACTTTGAAGAATTTGCTTCATCTTTGTGCATCTTAGAGTCACAATACCTGAAAAAAGCAGCAGCTTTTCTTAGGTTTCTGATAAAAATGCTATGTAAGAGCTAGGCATTATTTTTAGTCAGGTATTTTACCCCTTATTATCAGCTATAAGTTGCAAATTACATTTCTCTTTAAAAAGGTTGCAATATGTATTTTTGTGACAGAAGGTGACAACTTCCTTGTTCCAAGTCTTTTTCTTAACAGGTCTTGGGAAAAACTTTGCACTCAGATTTCATTTCAGCAGCATCAGCTATTCAGCTTCAAAGAATCCATATTTTCAATTATTTTTATGCCATTAAAAGAAGAGTTTGGATTCAAAAACAGAAATTATTTCAGCTCTTAGAAGTTGTTTTGTATAGGCTAAAAGGTGATTCCTTTTCTCATTAAGGAAGAGTAGGTTTTTAATCTAGTTTAGCAGGATTTTAGACCAAGTAGCATCAACCTAATAACTTCTAGCAGTACTGTAAAACTCTGGTTTAAGTGCACATGTAAAGTATCTACTGTGGCATGTCCTTTATTTTTTTAAAAATGCAGTGTGATAAAGAATAAGTATTTCCCGCATAGAGCAAATTGAGACATGACAAAGAGTTAAGTATCCTATAAATGCTTCTGGCATCCTATAAATCATCAAGTAAAGAAAATGCTGACAAATATCAACATCAGTGGAGTATTGATCTACCAAATGCACTTCAGCCTCTCACTAAACAGTATTCCTTAGGCATACAAATTAAACAGATGAAAATGGAAAAGCAGATCTTTGGCACTACTAACACGTTGAACAGATATGCAGGAATTTTTGTAATTATTCTCTCCTGCTCTTTTACTGTTCTCAGATTACTTCATTTGAGGTGATGGAGATCTCTGTAATACTGCATTTCATGTGCTTCAAAATATGCAATATGAAAACAAAAGTTTACTAATATTCCACTCTGTGTGTGTTCAGTGTGTACTGGAAGTTAGATTGGCAGTTAAGAACAGTGTAAGACTGTAATACAAAGAAAATTTTGCTCTGGACTTGCATGCTGAATTACATCATCTGAACTCCAACATAACTTTTTATCAGTTTGGGTAGCATGGTTGATTTCATCTATATTCCCTATAAAAAAGAGGCCACCTGAGAATGGGTAACATTATAGGAATCTTTTAGCAGGTGACATTTAAATCAGAACATCCAGAGGCAGTGTGGTAAGCAGATATGTCTTTTTCACCTCATAAGACAGGGCTGAATGTTAAATGCAGACAATAATATTTTATTAACATTATCATGGTATTCAAAGAGAGGTTATGAGGCAAACAGGTAACTATTTTTCTACCCTTTCATATTTCTTCTAAGAAATAATTGCTTCTAAGAGTCAGATTATTTCAAATTATTTCCTCCTCTTTGAAGGATTCCTTTGTAGAAGGATTCCTTTGTTAATGTAATGGTATAGGGGTGCTTAAGTTCTACAATTCAGGTCTTGAAATTTTTCAACAAGACAAAGCAAACTCTAGCATGTAATAATCTAATTCTTGGGCAGAGTGGTATAATGATTAAAATCTTAAAAAGCCCATTTCTTCCCATTGTTCTGTGTTTGTTTTTTTATTTTTCATTCTGGTGACATGCTTCTGGTTCTACATAAATTAAGGCAGCAATGAAATAAGCTTAGTTTGATGTTAATTTTTTGCATCCTTTGATAAAGGATTCTATAAATGGAGGAAAAGGAATTGGCATAAGAATAGGAAATAGTAATCACCATTTTAACTACAGGTTTTTCATTCAGTAAATCAAGCAATCTTCCATACACTAATGACTAGTATTAGCAAATAAACAAATAAACCTGGAGACACATGGTAGCAAAAGAAAGAAGTTCTTTGAGTTAAATTGTTTTTCAGTGGCTGTGAACAGACACTGGTACCCAGCAAATATCAACTAGAACAGTTAATTTTTAATATGCTGTTCTTAAGAACTCTTTCCATTCCTGTTGTGTGACCTGTTGTGAAAGGTAAATCAAGCAATCTTCCATACACTAATGACTGGTATTAGCATTTGCATTCCATACTTGAACATGTAGTCTTTAGAATTATTTTATCTTATTAATATACTTTCTGTAAATATATACACATATGTATATGTGTCTCTCTAAGTCTATGTATATATGCATGCATTTTTTTCTGAGAAATAAATGACCTCGGGTACAGAACAACAAAAGATTATTATGTATTCTCAGTGTAAGTGGAAGGAATGACTCATGAGAAATATTGCAGGCATTTGTTATATAAATAGGTTAGCCTTGTTTAAAGGCTGGCAAGTTTCTACCTCTGGTTCATTTTCATTTATGTTTTACAAGTCATATTATGTATTAATTATTGTATTTTGATCACGATGCTTGTTAGATAATGCATGAGCATCTCCTCTCAGATCTCAGCTGAAATTTTAAATGCACACTGAAGCACATCTACAGAGCAGTTCCTCAGAATACGCTTCTAAGATTAAACTCCAGTGAACAATATCTTAAAAGTCTAAGACTGCAGATCATAACATTTTTATAAAATGAGTTTATACATATAACTTGTGACCTAGATGACAACTCTTCCATTTTTTTTTCTTTTATAGATAGAGGACAAACATTGACTTAGTATACAAATTACATTAGCTTATTTTGTGTTTCACTAGTTATTTGTCAGTGAGTTTTTATACAATGTCATTGTTTAATGAATGATAAAACTTGCAGCTTCCCATCAGCTGAAACAGCTGAATGGAGACTTGTGTTTAGGCAGAAATATTGTAGACAATGACATTGCATACCAGCTGTCCTGTGTTCATGTTGGTTCTACATCAGCTTTATTTCCCCAGGGTTTAATGGGAGGTCCAGCTGACACAGCCTATTTTCTTTAGAGCTCATCAATACTCTTATGAAATATCCATGGAGAGTTTTGAAAGAGTTGCATGAGAACTGGTCACCCAGCTTAAATGGCTATCAACATAATGCTCTGCCTTGAGATTTTCTAAAGCAGACTAAAAGCTTATCTTATTTAAGTCTAGGTTGTTCCTCTTCACATCACTGTAAGGATCTGCAGAAATTTAGGATAATCTATGGTTACAAATGAGCAAAATAAAAGCCAGAATTGTCTTCTAGGCAGGTATGACTGATAAAACAGTAAGTACATTGCCTTAATTTTGAACTTATTTAAGACTATAACATATTTGTGATTCAAATGTAAGGAAAATCATTGTCCTGAAAGCTCAAGGTGGTTTAAATAAGCCAATATTTGGAAGAAAAAAAAAGTAAGTCTGTAAGCTAAGAATGAAAAAACCCTGCAAATAACATGGCTGTGTAGAAAGCCATTGTCAGATAAGTTTTTTTTTTTAATATTGCAGCTTTTCAAGGGAAGGAATAATTAGAAAAAAGATTTGTGCAAATATCCACAATATAGTCTGAGTGCTTTGGTTTTCATCTCTTATCATAATTAGGATAGCAATAGCTTAGCATAATCAGGACTCTAGTTTGGTACTTGCTGCATTCACACACAACAATAAGATGATTCCAGTCTAAAGAAAAACCCACCCCAAAGCCCTTATATTTAGGTAGAAGATGAAGAAGGAGAACTAGTGCAAAGGAAGGATAACTGAGAGACTTTCAAAGCTGGGAAATATAAAAATGCTGATGTGTTGCACATCACTTTCTGGATCGCTGTCGAGTGGCACCAAGACATAAGTGAGTTTAAAAGGCAGATCTGAGGAAAGATACTGTGGCAGTTCATTAATATGGAACTCCCTCCGGTAGTACTCATTGCCTTCATAGACAAAAAGTACAAGAAAGTCTCTTACTTCAATTTGGTCTCTGTAGAAGTAGGGGCTGCTTTACCTTGCCATTTCCTACAGTGTTCTTACATTGAATGGAAGAAATAAGAAGTCATTAAGAGGAGAGGAAACCAAATTAAAACCAATCAAATGAAGAAAGCCTCACAAAAAATAAAATAAATAAGCCCAATCCTGAAATACAACCCAATCCCCTTCCAAAGTTTCTTCATATCCTCTTCAAAAAAACCTGTTAGCTATTGCACAGATTTCTGTGGAGAGTATGAATCCATCCTCACACCTGCAGCTAATCAATTTATGCCCTGAAGCATGTGATATTTGGTTTACCCTTATTATTAATTTTGGCATACATAGCTACAAATGTTGTTAGTGTTCATATAATTAGCCAACTTCTTTTCAACATTCATCCAGGGTATTTGACTTGATGGCCTCCTGTGAGGGTGAATTTCACAGGTTGTTTATATGCTGCATAAAGGAACATTTGCTTTTATTGGTACTAAATTTATTACTTTTTAATGGCAGAGAAGAAAACTGGAGAGTAAAAAGCCATTTCATTGGAAAAATCTGTTAGGTTGCCCCTGTGAAAACTAACTAGAATGTTGTTGTTGTTGCAAAAGGGAAGAAAGGAAATCCCAGAGAGTCCTACATATGATTCATTGTTTGTGTGTGTGGGTAAGAGTGGGTAAGGAATTAACACCAGGACAAATGGTTAATGACAAAAAAAACAGCTCCAAAATGCAGCAGAAAGGAAACATGAAATGATGTGTCAGAGTATATTGGGTAGAATTAGGATGATGACCTATGCACTTTATCATGCTGGAAACTTAGTAAAAAACAGCTCCTGTTCTCTTTAGGGAAAAGAATGGATGACAAAAATGTCAAATGGGATTAGTAAAACATTGATCATAATTACTTTAGCAGTAGGGTTCAAATAATGTTAGACAGAATCGAAGAATTTGCATTATAGTAGAAAAAAACTAAACAAAATAGGAAAAGTGGAAGAAACTGAATTAAAATTTACAGAATTAAGTCACAAAAAGGAAGCCCTCTAATCATACAATGATACAATGGACAAATTTCAAAGTTTCTATGCATGGCATATAACTATAGCAAGGATGAGAACAACACAAAGAAATACCAAAAAAGGAAAATAAATAAGGGGGGAAAAATTAAGTGGAATAAGTTAAGCTCAAACTCTAAAGGAAAATAAAAAAATCAAACAACAGAAATATTTGAAGCATCCACACATGAAAACATTTGCCATATGTATAAAAGTACCTTGACAAAAACTTATGAAACCTAACACTCCCAGCCTGAGGAATTTTGGGCTACCTCATGCTAGATACCTATAGAAAAGATTTACCTCTGAGGTAGGTGCTTAGAATTTGCGTTTTAATAAAGAGAAACTCTTCTGGGCTCACTTGACCTATTTTAGATAACTAACTTACTATTTAGCAAACTTAAGTTGTACAACTGCCTCTCTTTCCTTCCCTTCGGTTGAACAGAGACCAGTGGTAAGTAGAGCTCTCATGCCTGATGCAGATCATCACCACTAAAGTAATCTCTAGAGCTTCTATAAAAATCAACAGATCACTTTGATACATTTGAAAATGTAAAGAAGAAAATGTTTATTCTCTTTATGAAGAAAATATTGAACAAACACCGTGCCTGGTAGTCATTTTGTGAAGGACAGTGTACAGCCACAGAACAAGCCACCCACACATTTAATCTTTCATTGTTTGTCACCTTCTGCATAGGTAGCAGTGCACTAATAGTGAAGGAAAACAATTTATAGATGAATTGCAAACTACTGTTAACATTGTTCTGAGTAGGCTGAGAGATGAATAAGATCCACTGGGCACCAAAATGCTTATTGAAAGCACAAAAGTGTTGGAATAGCAACAAATTAACTCATCATAAGGACTTATTTCTATGAGTAAAACTTCGTGCTGTCATGTCACCCTCCTTCTAAAAGAACTTGGCTAATGTAGTTCTAAACCAAAGAAAAGACAGAGTTTAGCCACATAGGTGGCTAAAAGAGAAATATCTGTCACAGCAGTAAGTATTTGCTCCTTGAAAGTACTACAGACTTCCAAGCACTAGTAGGCCAGGAAAAAAAAAAGGAAAAAAAAAAGGCTGAAATAGGAATGCAGTGGGAATTACTGGTGTATACGGAGAGTCTGCTTAAAATTACAAATTTTAGATAAAGCATAAAAACGTAAGTGAAAAGAGGGAAAGCCATATAAATTTTTGATGTGTGGAGAACCTGCACAAAGGTCTGAAAGAGGTCCAAGAGATGACAGGAGTTGCTTGCAAAGGGCAGACTTCCACATGACCTGGTAAATGAAGAGTCAACAGTCTTTGGTGAGCAATGGTCTATTATGTAACTTCCATGTCATTAACTACACAGAAAATACTAACAAAACTTTCCATGCACCAGTACAAATGTTGCAATAGTTTCCCCTGACCCCCCAAAGAGGTCTTGCAAGGATAGAGAGGATTGTATAAGATGTTTGTGTATTGTAATGGCAACCATGCATGTGGGAATGCAGATTTTAACATGGAGAAGGAGGAGTATGGAAAAATTACTTAATATCTGTGCCAGAACCTTTTCCTTGTGTATTGGATAACAAGTTTGTCTCTGTAGATATCAGGTTAAATTGTCTGCCTCTTTGAGTTAAAGCAGAGGTGAAAATCTCTCAGCTTTTATGAAAGACTTAAACAAAAATCCCTGAAGTTGTTGATACACAAAATAAGACATCATACAGCCTGGTTGCTGGGGAGAGCATTATCCCAGGTTCAGTGCGGAGGTGTGCAGTCATTTAATGACAACCATAATGCACAATGTGAGGAATAAGGTACCCCTTAACTGGGGTGGTGTCCACAGCTATGCACCTGCCCCTTACATGCCTCTTTTCTTCTCAGCTTTTGGAAGAAATAAATCATCATCCCTGAAATACCTACAGTGGGAAATGGGCATTTACATAACACAGTATTTTCTCACTTCGTGGTGTCTATAAAAGGTTCTGAAACACCACGTGGCAGCCTTAATTAGACTTTTACAAGTAGTTCAGAGAGAGAAAAGGAGAAAATATGTACATGCACAGAAAAAAGGATAAAAGAAAGGCCATTTTTGAAACAAAAAATGTGATTTCTTAACAGGAATATTAACATCTTGTTTCAGCTTTTTTAATGACTTTGAAAAATGTGAGTTCCTCAAAGCCGTCTATAACATCTTCTTGTAGAGAAAGTGATTTCATTTTAATTTCTTTAAGCAAAACACTAAAAGTAAAAGCAACAAGAGGTCATGTGTGACTTGATTTTTCTCTGAAATCCAAGAAAGCAGACTGTTACTTTAGTGGCCTTGGAACTTTATTTTTTGTCTTATTGATAAACAGATAAAGATTTGGGCAACCATCTGGTCTCAGACAGATTCCTTAAGTGAGTATGTGTTGCATTCTTGCTTCTCAATAGATGATGCTAAAAGTCAACATAAAGCTAGAAGATAGTGCCCATTGTTGTCATAATTAATTGCTTATTTATTGTCTTCAAAATCTTTCTCCTTACTTATCATAGATTGTCAGTCTTGCTTCCTAATGTTGTTTTCTTCATCTTCCCCAGATTCCCTCCCATTAATGTTTTACTGCTTATGTAGCTATAGCAGACAGCATCTCCCCTTCGAAGGTCCCCTGCTCCTCCTGCTTGGGTTTGTACAGGATGACCAATCCAGCAAAGAAAACTCTGAAAGTGATCTTGCCAACTTTGACCAATCTATTTAAACTAGGAATAATAATGGTTCGGTACCACTTTAAGGCAGCTCTTCCTGAATATATTGGAAAACCTGAGCTATTTAAATGCATGGAGAATTGTTTTTTCAGCTAAACAAGAACACTTTTAACCATAAAAACTAGCTAGCTCAATAAAAAGCACTATTAAAATAAAATATGTATTTATTAAAGTCATCAATATTTCAGCCTTATTGCTCTATTTATGCAGCAGTGAATCATAGTAAATGGGCAAAATGCCAAGAGAAATTGAGTAATATTAGAGTATTAGAGGAATAGCACACCTGAGTGACTAATATAAAACAGAAGGGATACAGTAGACCAAAATGAAGGAAAATACTCTAATATTGTGCTGAATTATTTAGTATTCAAATACATATATCAGAATAGTATTTTTCAGTGTTTAATCAGATCTTATTTTACTTACCTTTTTCTGCCCATCACTGCACATCTCTTTATACTCTGTGTAATGTGGTGACTTCAACCTATGTCAGAAAGTTTAATGCTCTGCTACACAGCAGTAACAACACATCCATCTTCATTAGAAATTGTTCTTCTGCCTGTCCATTCATAAGGACTTTCATCCACTTCTGTACAGAATGCTGACATAAAGAGCTAATCAAAAGTAAATAGGAGAAACATATTTCAGTGATTTGATTGCAGAGATTTTGAAAACATCACATTAACTGGTTTGGAGAAGTTTAGGCATTAAGATTTGAGGAATGGAAGAACTTTGCTTTTCATCTCAATTTTTTTTTCTCATTTTTTTTTTCTTTTCCCATTTTGTCTTCAAGAATGAATAATCGATAGTGGGAAAAAAATGACTGAAGAAACATCTCCAAAACCAATAGGTACTTTTCTTTCATTATGTCATGTAATTCTCAAAGAAAAAAAAAACACTCTACAAAAGATAATTTTTGGCAAGCAAAATTTAAAGTGAAGAGTTGGAGAACCAGCTCTAATATGTCTTTACTTTGCCAAATGACTGCCTATATAAGAAGTCTGTTTTTTTTCATTTTTACTGAGAGTGTATAGTAATTACTATTCACTAAAGTTATGGTGCAATATGACTCTTTTAATATAATTATAAAATTTTTAATTTTGTATTTATGGAATTTTGTTCTTTTAATGATCTTTTACATCTATCACAACACTAGATGTGACCAACCTGGTAGCAGACAGATTAGCTCATCAGAAAAAAATAGTTTAGATGGTATTGATTCAAGATTTTGCAATGTCTTTTGGAGTGAAGGAATAATTACATCCCATTCTTCCAGAAATCATTATATGTAATTCCAGGTGCTTTCTTTTCTGCAAGTATGAACTAGCAAAGGCTTACTAACTATGCAAGTACTTTTCTCTTCTCTTTATATAGAAGATAAATTTAAGCACCTGGAATCAGAAGTAGAATAGACTCTGGAATAAAGCACACAGTGTCCCGCATCAAATAGCATATGCTATCATATGCTATCTGGAAAAGATAACTCCAAATTACTAAAGATATAATGCAAAAAGAGGAAATATAAAATCCCTTCCACAAGATTTATGCAGAGGTGTCTCACACAAGACAGTGCAATAACTTTTCAGATAGTAATAATAATTAAAAAATTGATTATATTTAAATTGGCACAGGACATTTAGATATTCTATATCTCCTAGATGACAGTTTCTGATAACAACATGTTTCTGTGCCATCCTAAAGAAAATACATTTTTAACCCAGAGGTTAAATAACTGGCTGATAGCATGACATAGAGATTACAGAAGTCTAATACAAGTCAATGGTGTGTATTGTTTATCTAATTAATTAACATTTTGATTCACAAATCGACATCATCTGAAGTGAGATAATAATGCAAAATACATTAGCATGAACAGCAGGAGTTTGCAACTTGCCAGCTCCAAAGGGTTGATTGCAGGCAGCATCATTTAGGTGACTTTGGAAAACTACTTTGGTGATTCAAAAAATGCACAATAAACTTTTTGAACTCTTAGTGTAACTGTGCCAATGTGTGCCAGTATATTTTATGATATGGTTAGATAAAGGTCAGTGTCATATACAAACCACCTCTAAGTTTTTTTTAAAATGTAGATTTCTTTGAATTAATAACACAAATTAATTAGAAAACTCCTTTTTATTGTACAGAAAATAAGTTAGAATTATATATTAAAAGTGAAAATAAGCTTTATGTTTTCCCCTTATAAGAAGATAAAGCCACACTGCCTTTACAGCAATACCTATAGGAAGAACATATAAATATGCTACTAGTGAACTGTGTGAAATTAAAATTGCACTTTTCTCTGTGTAAACTGTGTTCCTTCCTGCAATAAATCATCAGCACAGCACCAATTTAATTTCCTTTCTGAGTACATCCTAATGGGAAAATTGAAGACTAAAAAGAATGGTCTGAGGCTTCCTATCCCCCTTCACATATTAGATGAATGCACATTTGCAAAATAAAAGCCACAGACAGCTTAATTTTATACCTACTAGACGGCGGGTAGGAAGTGCAAAGACAGTGGGCCAAACTTTGCCCCCAGGTTGCCCAGTTCCTTAATAGGAATGCCCCAAAATCCAGAAAATGTTATGCCAAAGGTTAAGTATTGCTTTTGTGAGGTTTTGGGAGGTGAGGAGACAGTGATTTTTTAAATGGGTTTGTTACAGGTTGTTACATACCTGGCTGCAGCCCATTCAAAATAATAAACAAGATATCTAGCCAGACACAAATTTTGCAGCACATTATACAAATCAACTTACACATAGGTTTAATTACACATTCATTTCAAGCTAGATGATCTCTGCCTTAAATAATTAATGGATCATGCCTTTTAAATAGACAGCATGAAATAATTTCATTAAATTCTAACTTTTTTATTTAATTTAATATAATATTCTGACAAAACCAATTTAAAATAAATATATCTCACTCATCTTTGCCAGCTGAATTACTTTCTTGGCGTTAATTTAGTTATATGTTCATGAATTCAGCATAATTTCCCTCATTTTTTTAGCATTTAACTTTAAAAATGATTTAACATTGGAAAGGAGGAGGTTGATGAACCAATACATGAGATCAGGTAGTTGGGTCCAGATGATTTACTACTAAGTGCTTATAAAGTGCCGGAAGAACTAAAGATGAACTGCAGTGGCTCCCAAAGCAAAAATAACTTTTATGAAGGTGAACATTAGTCATAGGATTTGGAAAAGAAGCAAACAGAATTATGTGCCCCCACCTACTGCAAGTAATTTAACCAATTTTCAACACTTATTACAACATTTCTGCAAGCATATTTTTATAGGATTTTTCTCCTGAGACACCTGTCTAAGCTTTCGCTGTTGCAAAGTTGAACTAGAATCATTAAGCCACTATAACATTATACTTATAGAAAATCTGTCAGGAAAAGGGACATTTAACCTTTAAGGAAAACCTACCTTTACAAGAGCACAAGGATTTCTTGCAGGAATATAATGAGGTACCATGACAGTGGACCAAGAAAAGCAAAATGAGAAACTTTTCTCCTTCACACCTGGATAGCAGGTTAACTGTTGCAAGCTAAACAAAAGACTTAATCACTAAATTCTTGTGGGAGTCCTTGTCCTATAAATACTGAGTAAAGGTGAAACACCCTGGCCTTATATCCTGGAGTACATGACTCAAACCCAAGAGAAGAGATGAACTGACAAGAAATGGTGGAACAGCATTATACACACAAGTATTTAAAGCCATGATGAGTCGTTGAAAACAGGAACAGTCCTTGTGAAAATACAATTAAGATCATGTGGGGAAAGAAAGCTACTGAAAATGTCTTTGAAATACAAATATGTTTCCACTTCACAGGGAAATGAGGATGCAGTTTGGGAAACTTTGCTTCTAGTTTTCTTCTATTCATGTACAAGCCTCCAATGACATAAAAAAAAGAGATGGCATATTACACAGCTTTTCTAACTTTGCTGTTTTACTAGGCTTCTTTTATAGCAAAATAATTCCACTAGAAATTTCACTAGTCCTCCTACATAGTAATTTTTTTTTCCTAAATGAAGTGTTATTAAATAGGAACCTGTAAGCAGAATCACACTACTCTTCTGCATTAGCTGACAAGGACTATGACATAGATGTCATGAGAACACTATATGTGGGCAAAATGACAAGATTGCTTTTGTGTTTCTTACTCTCTTTTGAGGAAAAGTCCATATTTCTATCTGGGATAAGAACTTGTGATAAATAGAAATCACTTGCTAAAATGTTAGACTAGCTGTCATAGATGAAAGAGGATAAATGACAACCTGTAGCAAATATGGATACTGGATTCTATTGAAGAATTAACAAGTTCAGTGCTTCTACCCTGCTTGATTATGCCACAGACTCACTCCCTTATTGTCCTTTATATTTTTTTGTCAGATGCAGTAGTGTAGCAAGCTGACTTTTGGCCATCAGGGACAATTTGTTTCTTCTGCATAAGACAGGCAATTTTGTACTAACTTGAGCTTAATTAAGTTTTCAAGTTCTTACACTCATCCCTTATGTCTAGGAATATTCAGAAATCAATCTAGAAAAAAACTGTTGCAAAAAACTCAGAGGGTGTAAGTTTAGCCATTTTATCGTAACTAATTAATACCTTTCAGTTCCTCCATGTGCAATTTTCACCCATCTATTCTTCAGCTGAATAGTTATAGGTTTCCTGTGTGGAAATGTAACTAGGCACATCATCATAAGAAATCAGGATCATTAAAAAAGCTAGATAATGCAGTGGCTACAGACTGATAAAAAACTGATCTCAGCTTTGCAGTTAATATGGGGATGGGTTATGTTCAAGTATCATGCCAACTTTTCATGATTTAACAAGGTTAAATGTGTAACAGGTACTATGTTATATACTATGTTTATATACTATGTTATATAAAGGACCACACTTTACATAATCACTCCTTAAAATAAACCAAGGATCAGTTGAATTGTGTTATTTATTTAACATTGATGTTGTTTGGAAGTTAAAGCAATCCCACCATGTTTATGCAAAACACTGGAAATCCTTATAAGTGGAGATGTAGAGTCAATGATTATGTCTTTGCAAACAATGGGGGACATAAAATTTGGCAACCTGGCCAGTTTGGGGTTTTTGCTATGATCAGAAAAAGGTAATTCAACACGTAACTATTATTGTGTACTGAAGCTAGTCTGTTCCTAGTCCCACAGAATTTAGTACAACTGTGCCTAATTCCCAATTCCTGGATCTAGACCTCAGATAACTAGGTTTTCCCATCAAATATTTGGTCTGGTTAATGAGACTCTTTTACATAAGTATATCACAGAATCACACTCTTAAACAGGAAAATGAAAACGCCTTTTCCTTAACATTTCATCACCTGTGCAATATCACTTCTTTCCAGAATATGCACACACATATTTGCTTTTTCCTGTCTACATTCTAAGAAAACAAAATAAAAAATAAAAAAAAATTGCATACAAAATTTCGAATATCCTTTGTTCATCTTCAGGAGAGAAGCATATGACTGTTGGTATGATAATGACTTCCCTAAATGTGGTTGCATAAGTAACAAAGTACCAAATGGGGAAAAAAGCATACTCTTCTTACTAATTGTTGCTCACCAATTCTCTTTATGTTCATTGCTATATCCTCTTTGCATCCACCACCTGCTGCCAAGAGAGTTTTCTTTTAGTCTACCAGGCTATATAAAGTTACACAAGTGTTTGCTTGTTTTATCACTTCCATGCACACTATTGAAGGGAATGAGAGTATTGTCCTTATGAATAATTTGGTTAATCAGCTTGCATTTCTGCAACTTAGGTTACTTAATAGTAAAGAAAAGCAAGGCAATTGCATCAACCTCCTTCTGTGTACTTAGAATATGCATGTACTATGCCTTAGAATCTTCACAATATTCTAAAATCAGTGGTACCTTCATACCATAAAAATACTAAAGAGGTCCACCTTTGTTTAGAAAAGAAATGCCTAATGACTTTATTGAAGGTAACCTCTAAATCATTTAACAGAAGAAAAGGAAATACCATCAAAGATCATTAAGGTTCTTACAGAAAACAAGAACATAAAAGCTGTTCTGAACAGGTGAAATGTATCTGCTGTTTCTTGGGTATAATATAGAAATAACAGCATCATAATCAAGAAAGAACTCCAAAGAATTCTTCGAAGAAATAGCAATGTTATTTTTTGTTGTTTAGATAGAGGATTCACAGTTACACTGAGTCACCAAAAGCTGAAAGTTTTCTGCCTAAGCATTGTTGAGTTTTTGTGGTCTCCATTTTGGAATTTCTGCCCAAGCTTTTCCTTTTTATTCTATAACCGTCCTTAATATTTGAATGGTTTAGCTGAGAATGTCATAAGGTATATCATAAGAAAACAAACTGTGCTTCAGTTTCATATTAACTATTAGGAATACTTTCTATCAGGAATGAATGCACAAAGAAATTCAAGGTGTTTGTTGATTAGAAACTCAATATGATCTGGCAGTGAGTGCTAACAGCCCAGAAAGTCAGCTGTGTCCTATGCTGCATCCAAGGACCTGTGTCCAGCAGGTCAAGCTGGACGGGGACCTTATACAAGTGCCTGTAGTAATAGGAGAATGGTAAAGGATTTAAACTGAGAGTAGGTTTAGATTAGAAATATGGAAGAAATTCTTTACTGTAAGAGTGGTGAGACACTGGAACAGGCTGCTCAGAGAAGCTGTGAATTTCCCATCTCTGGAAGTGTTCAAGGCCGGATTGGATGGGGCTTTTAGCAATGCCAGGGGGGTTGGAACTAGGTAATCTTTAACATCATTTTCAAGCCAAACCATTCTATTATTTCATGTTTCTAATAAATTTTTTAAAGAAACCAAAACTCCACTATCTTGATATCATTCCTATATATCATAATGAACTGCTTCTTGCAAGAAAAAAAATCTGCTCCTAACCACTTCAGTGACACAGGCATGAATTCACAAAAGCAGAAGATACAAAACAGCTGTATGTTATATCCCAAGTCTCTTAAAATATTAATGAAATCAGTTCTATATGTTCTTCCAGTTTTCCCCTTTTTTATTTTTTTTAAATTTTTCCTTATTCTTGAGGTGAGCGTTCCAAAGCTACATATCCTTCTTACATTCTTAACAAATCGAAAATGATTTTCTGTATTTAATCATAATTTAAGTAAATACTGACATTAAATACAAGAAAAAAATTCTGTCCTGAGAACATATTTGAAAAGAATTGGTTCTTTTAAGTGAAAAAAACTCAGAAAGCCAGTTTCTGACCACACAAAGTACATATTGCTGTCATTTTTCTTATTGAAACAAGATGATATTTCAATTCTTTTTTTCCTACTCTGAGTATATTTTAGAATAGTGAAGCACTGTAAATTGTGTAGTCTGTATCTGTGATGGTCATATAGTTGAAATACATCTTCCCTGAAGTTATTCTTGTAAATGTAGTATAATGACACCTGAATTAAGTTTAAAATGATAGCAGTGTAAACTTTCAGGACATTATCCATAGAAAAGAAACAAGTGCTAAATCTCTTATACATTAATCACAACTGCTTTGGGATTCCTTAGGCAGAAGGTTCATTGCCAAAATATCTCCTTACTTTAGCTGCTTTCATTTTCTTGCATACAAGATACTACTCTGGATTTGGAAATCCCTGAGCTATGAACTCTTGCAGTCTCGGACAACAAAATGGAGGAATGTTGCCATAAGCTTGTCCTATCCTGCTTTTCCTAGACCTGTACCATCAGTCCCTGCTGGAGATAGTGGCCTAAATAGATTTTTAGTCCAGTTTAGCATAGGCATTTCTAATTTTTTTTTCAATTCCAGCATGTTCAGAGTACACCCTCACTCCACCATTTCTCCCAGGACTCCACATCATCACTTCTTGTCTTCATCTATAGAAGAAACAAATTGGGTAAGTTTTCTCTGGAGCCTGAGTGCATAGAAACTCATCAAGTGACATTCAGCAAAATCCATGTTTTCTTGGCAGAAAAAATGTCCCAAATGCAAAGAAGAAGGCTGTGTAGACTTAGGTCTTATTACAAAAGGATCTGATTTATTCAGCAATAACTGCTGAGGTTTCTGTGATTTTTACCGGATGACGAACAACTGAGCATTAAATCTATAGTTTTGCTGGTTAGAGGATGTCCCAGATTTGGCAGTTTATGTAAGTCTCTATATCAATGATATGTGAGCAGTTACCATTTTTTCCTTGCTTGCACTGTGTTTTGGTAGCCTGACATTTGTTCTCTTTAAATACATGAGCTATAAGCCTGTCTTGCCACTTGTGCTACTTCAGCTTATACCAGTTAAAATCAAGTTTGATGCCTCTAATGTACTTGAAAAGTACTTTCCTTTTTACTATCCTCCTGTGTATTATCTTTTCATATTATCAAAGAACTCCTATTTTCCAAATATCCGGGGGTGGGGGGGAGGGGGTTGTGTCTCTTGCATTATTTCTGGCTCAGTTTTGCTATTCTTCTCCAGCCATCCATAATTTCACAGCTCAAGATGTGCCCCAAAGGAAACATGTATTCCTGGTCTCACAGTAGACAAATTCATATGCTGAAAGCTGTGTCAATAAGAGGGGAAAAAAGTTATAAAATTTGCTTGCCAGTCAAACTCTTTTTATTTCCATAATACTATTTGACAATGGCATACAATGTATTAGAGTATGAAACACTTCTGACCTCAGAATGAGACATGTAATTCCTTTACGTTTACTGCTTCAGTAGAAATATTGTAGTTATAAGTAGTTGGCAATTTCCTATCAATCAAAACTTCTCTTTTCTCCTCTGTTTGTAGAAACACATGAATTTTGGCAAGAAATGCCACTGGTAAATAGTTTTCAATAATAGGCTGAAATTTCTCTTTGCATCTGTAAGAAGAGGGATTCCATGAGCACAGGACTGTTCCATTCTTTTTTATCTTTTTTTTTTTTCCTTTCTCCTTTTGTTTTGTTTTCTTGGTAGATTTTTTCTTATTTTAAGGACAAGGTGACTGAAAAAGTAAACATATCCATATCTCATCTAATGTGAAATAGAATTGCCAGAATTTTCCTATGTTTCATGGGATATGCAAAATTAGTTTATAGGAAGCTATCAAATTTCAATTGCAGAATTGCTTGCAGTTGTGCCAAGGTGCTATAAAAAATATTAAAAGAAACCTCAAAGGCCAAAGAGAAACTTTTTCTCCAAAATTTTAATACAAAGGAATTTAGATTACAATTAGTTAAATGTAGATTTTTACTAATCCAGAATGTTTTAGCACAAGACAAAATTTGCTTCATGTGTTATTGCAGGTTCTCGTTTCTTGTTAGTAGGCAATGAACAGAAACCACTGACGTGTATTCCTAATAAGATTCTTTTATTGTCTTGCACCACACTCCAGTGTGAAAAACACCCTGCTGTTTTTTGCTTGCTCTATCACTTACATATTTCTCTTGATTATTTCTTATATTTGTTGATTAAAAGGTTACCATTAAAAGATACCATGTGATCAGGAAGCAAACAGCAAATTATCTAACCTATTCAATTATACCTGTGAAGACTATTTTTAGCAATTTAAAATCTCAGTGTTTGGATCACTGATGTAATTTTAAAATAAAATAATTGAAGGACTTTGAACCCAATGGCACAGAGTGTGAAAAGCACAAGCTTGAATTCTAAAGTATTTGTTCCAAACACAAGGACCAGATTGGAGTCAAAACCCAGCATTTATCATTTAAAAATACAGGTTTAAGAGACAAGTAATTCTACAAAAAAACATATATGTTTCTGCAGTAAATTTAGACTCCAATTCATAAAGATATTTAAGCAATCAAATACTGCAAAATTATTTTAATCTGTTCAGCAGGAGATGCTCAAGTGGATAAAACTATTCATGTGCTTAACTATCTCATTGAGTTGGAGCATAAACTGCAAATTTGAAATGCCAATAATTTTGGATAGTAGCAGTTTAGAATTTGTAGAAGATTGTTGGCTTGTTACCATAAAGTAAGTTATTTAGCTGTTGCCATGACAAATAAAAAATTCATGGATTTCTAAAAGGGATTTGTCACATATTCTCACACTATCAGAAAACATTTATCCTGTCTCCAGGTTTCCTTTAGGGTCATGAAGCCATTTTTGCATAAGTCACAAGAAATGTAGAATATAACGCATCCACCAAGTAATTTGAGTGCTACTCATTGGCTTTTGTTCTGTGTGCATGGATATTAAATGAAGGCAAAACTGAAAAATGCTTTGAATACTAATATTTGTATATTATCAGGAAAGTCATCTACTAGGAATGGTACCTATAAAGAGCTGTTTTAGTAAAGTGGCAGAAAACAATAACACCCTGTGAGGTAACCTTCTTAAGGAGAAAGATGAAGAGAAGTATATAACTATAAAATGTCGTGAAAAATAGAACAATATTTTCATTTGCATTGCCTCTAATGGTGATGGAGGACTGATGGAAAGTAGGAAAGGAAAGAAATACAAAGGTAAAAATTTTTATTTGTTTCAAGTCCTGGGCTGAAAATATGAGAAATGCCTGAGAGAAATGCTAAGCAGGCAAATCAAGGTGATTTGTGAAACTCCCAAGAAATCATATGATTTGTGACAGTAGATTTAAAACTGACATGATTGCTTTAAAAATAATTTCAATGGTAGATTTAAAACTTCTGTGAGAGAGTTAGA
The DNA here is from genome assembly GCA_013398995.1 of Alaudala cheleensis. Taxonomy (NCBI): domain Eukaryota; kingdom Metazoa; phylum Chordata; class Aves; order Passeriformes; family Alaudidae; genus Alaudala; species Alaudala cheleensis. The sequence goes on along the minus strand of VWYE01005066.1, from coordinate 258,995 downwards.
AATTATCAGGAGGCTGGTCACAATAAAATCATCTGTATGACTAGTATGCTCAGAAGACCATTGCTACTGCCTTAATTCTGCTTCATCCATTTTGAATCAGGGGACAGCCTATACATATTTGAAGGATGTATAATTTGCAATGTCTTCAGAGCACTGTCCATATATGAATAAAGACTTACAATCAGCTATCTTATATTAATTTTAAATGGTTTATTTTGCATTCAGCTGCAGAGCAAAGATTTTTCATTGCACACAGTTGTTGCTGCTCTAAATGGAAATTCTACCCTGATTAAAAAATCAGGCTTTCACTTCTAATGGAAAATCATTAAAAATCTGCAATAATATTTTAACTGAAATATCTCTGTTGAAAGAACTGTGATACTGTGATAAAAAATTATTCACAAACCAGCTACTGAATAGTTTTCATTGGTTCAGCTTCTGTGGGTATTTTTGCACTACATAAAAATCTTTCTTATTTCCCACACCATGGCTAAAAAAACTGACATAATAATAAAAAACAAAAAAACAAAACAAACAAACAAACCCCCCCCCCCCCCCCAAAAAAAACCCCACTAAATTTAGATTGAGAGTTTGATCCCAGTCAGCAACTAAGCCCCACAAGTCTCTCACTTACAATGGGATAGGGAGAGATCAGAAGAGGAAAAGTGTGTTGAGATAGACAATTTAATAGGGGAAGCAATAGCTGCACATAAAAGTAAAGAAAAACAAGGAATTCCTTCACAACTTCCCATGCACAAGCAGATGTTCAGCCATCCCCAGGAAAGCATCTCCATCATGTGCAACAATGATTTGGGAATACAAACGCCGTTACTGCAAATGCGTCCCCTCTTCTTTCTTCTTCCCCCTCTTTATATGCTGAGCATGATGTCACATAGTATGGAATGTTCCTTTGGTCATTTGGGGTCAGCTGTCCCTGCTGTGTCCCCTCCCCATTCCCTGTGCATCCCCAGCTTCCTCACTGATGGAGTGGGGTGAGAAGCAGAAAAGGACTCAGCTATGTATAAGTACAGCTTAGCAGTAAAGAAAAAAATGCCTGAATTATGAACACCGTTTGCAGCACAAATCCAAAACACAGCCCCATTTTACTGTGAAGAAAATTAACTCTACCCCAGCCAAAACCAGCACACTAATCTAAATTCTAATAACTTCATCCTCTAGTATTTTCTGATTCTACTACCATAGCAACAATTAATTTGTCTTTATAGGGCAGAAGAAAATATTTCATTCAAGCAGTACTGTACATGTAAGTGCTTGGCAGAAAGCACACTTGTGCAAATGACCACACACTTTATATCCCCAGCAGGTATTGTTCATTATTAGCTGAGCAGGAACACCACAATTGATATTTTGCCTTTCCATTTTTCTGTAGTGATTTCAAAATGACCCCACCATGCATTGACCTACCTCTGCTGCTGGCCACCCTCAGCAGCCCCAGGCCACCACACAGCAGGGCCACGACTAGAAGTAGATCATGTGTTTGATCTTTTCTCCTGTGTGGCTACCAACAGCATGGTGGGGAGGTGAGTGTGTTTTACTGCCATGTTATGTGTAGTATGCAACTTCTCCCTGCTGCTCCACTGCATCTGTAACATCATCAGAGGAACAACAGGAGTGCAATGCACAGCAAAGTGCATAACACTGGAAGGCAGGGCAGTGCTGCAATGGAGCTCACTGTGGTGGCAGTGGTGCACTTCCTGTCTTACAGGCAATATTATTTGTGTCAACAGCAATAGAAAAAGCAAATCTGCATGAAGCAAAACATGAAACCATCACTGCAGAGTGGCCAGAAACATCCTGCTCCCTTAGACTCACTGTGTCTGTATTTTAATTTAAGGTCATCTGACAAATCAAAGCAGCCACAGTAGCGTAAGATTCTTTCTACCAGAAAAAGATGTTGCACAACATAACACGAGACACTACTGCCTGCTTCAGGTCTTCAGCACTCCTTCCCCAGTTTCTTGCATAGTGTGAGAGAATGGAGAAGGACAAAACCAATCCCTCAAATCAATAAAAATTTCCAGTGCAAAGGTTTCCTCTCTCCAGCACTTTAGAGAACAAGCATTCCTATTAGTTAAAGCTCTTGGAGACTGTAAGAGATGGATACCATTATCCACTGCTTGTTTACTTCAGCTGATGATGTGCTATACAATTACACATGAAAAAAATAGTGCTTTAATCACTTACTATGTAATGGTCATAAAAGTAAAAAAAATGGGGATGGAATTGCCTAATATGATGTCTTTCTCTGTTCCAAATATTTCAAATATTTGAAAGCATAAAGGTCTTGAAGACCTTCCCATTTTGCAGCAAGTCAACTCTAAGGCTTTTTACCATGACCAAACCATTTTCTTTGCATGACAAACTACATCATTGCCAAAAATATGGCTGGATTTCTCTCCTGTCTTCTGCCACAGCCATAAAAACTATCATCTTCTAATGGGGAAGAAAAAGTAATGTATTCAAAATTGACATTTCCTGTTCAGAAAAGTCAGAAATATTTTCACTTGACTCCTTTATCTACCTCTGGTTTCCAGTGCTGTATTTTTGTTTATAAAATATTAATTTAAAGTGTATGATAGTATTTTCTTTATATTAGCAGGTTTGAGTTTTAATTCCCTAGGCTTGTCAAGGGGGCTGATTTAGTTTTCCATTTCCTTCAGTTCTGTGTGAGTGAGTCTCATTAAATGGAATAGCTGTTCTGCATGCAAATCAGAGAAAACACTTTTGGTGGACTGTTCTAGTTTATTTTAAGTTGAATACGCAACTATGCCTGCTAAACACTATTGTCTGTGCAAGATGTTGAGGGATACATCTGGTGCTGGTAGCTCAGTTTGCACGATGAAAATTGAGATGCAGATTGAGCTCTGGGTGGGAGCTGTAGACAAGAGGCTGTGAAATGCCTGCGCTTTTTTTAACAAAGACAGGTGGTGACAGCCAGGTGGATGGACACTGAGAGACTCAGCAGGAATGGAGTACTCTGCAAGAAGAGTAAGAATTTTCTGTGGGCACACTGTGATGATATAAAAGCTCAGCCTTTACTTTGTCGGTACAAAAAACCTGGGGCTGTTCCTGTGTTAATGTGCCATGAATAAATTGCTTTAGGGAACTGAATATCTGAGACTCTGTAGTGGGAAACCTGGGGTGGATCCAGTAAGGAAACCTGGTCTGGCTGTGTGAGTGAGGTGTGTGGGGAGTCAGTCACTGGAGCCACTGGTGGGGCTGTGGTCCCAACAGTGAAAGTCTCTGGCCTTGGAGTCATTCCCTGGGAGTCTCAGCAAGGGTCAAACTGGGAAGTTTACTTAATATGTTCGTGCAAGTGTCCATTTGGCATGCTTTTTGTTACATATATTTATGAAGTGTTACCTAGTTTTTTCTATTATTTTACTCAAATTATAAGATGCCTATCTCTCTCTGATTGTTTTTACACAGGAATAATAGAAATAATCCCCATCACGTAACTGTGAGCTAAGCCCCTATGATCTTCAAATTACTCTCGTTTTGGCATCTCAGAAAATCTTGTCCAAACATTGTCTGGGAATACTATTGTCCAGAGCATTTTTTTTTTCTTTTCTGCAGTGTATTGTCATGAATATGTGAATGTGGACCAGTGAGGGTGTGGGGAGGGAGAAGAAGAAGCAGGGTGAGGGGGCTCCTTCACCACAATAAACTATTTCTACCCCAAAGATGGACAGTTAGAAAAGATCTTCATATTTATCAGAAAGCAGGGACATGTGACATCTAACCTGACTAGAAGTAAGGTTTGCTGTTGGCTCACTGTGCCATCCTGTTTCTTGTGGGCACACTCCTGAGGTGAAAAGCTACAGCCACATTTTTTTGCTTCTGTGTGCTCAAAGAATTCTTCTTTGGAAAAATTCTGAAAATGGTTATTTTCCTAAAGGTTTGGTGCATGCACAGTTTTACTTCATTTAATAGAACTGCTCTGACTTGGAGTTCATATCAAATGACATTAAAAAGCATCCAGCAAATGAGCAGAAGAAATTTGAACTATCTCCAGATTATTTTCCCTTGTGATATCTTATTGCTTTTCCCACAATTACAGTGATCAAGTTGCCTCTGCTCTGCAAGTGAAGAATGTGTTTTCTTTTATTATTGCTTAAATTATTTTGGGAGGTCTTTATAATATAAAATTATAATACAAAATGACTGATCTGTGTGACAGTTCCTGAAACCTTGAGATTTGGTGGGACTTACTATGTTGTATTATTCAGAACACTATTTCATGATCCTACACTCAACAAACCATCAATCATTGTGAGTAATACATAATTATGTATTGCTTAAGAGAAAGGGTTTTTTTATCCTCAAGGTAACATAAAATACAAGTAATTACTAGGGGTATGACATTTAAATAGAGATGCTGTCTCAGATTAAAAGAAATCTACTGTAAAATAAGTAGAAATTATAAAAACAAAGCAAAAGCAAAACTAAGCAGCACTTAAATATCACCAAAAGAATATGCTTAATACCACTACAAGCATAATGTCATGAGGTGAACAAAGCTAAGCAGAGTGTGTTTATCACTTTTCCCATAGGAACAAGAATAAGGTAGAAAATGTGACACGTCATGGCTTTTATGATGTAGATGATTCAACTCATTCTGTTGCTCCAGTGGTGGAAATGAGACATTAATTATTCTGGAAAAACGTCTGTGTGAAGATGGGATGTGGATTTGGCATAGCTCTGTGTTTCCTGCCCTGACACTGGCCCTGAGGCATTTTGTTATGGTCAAGAGCTGAAAGATTCAAGACACAGCAGTACAAAATATACCCACCTCTGCTTCAGCAATGTTTGTGCCAACCAAAATATATTATAAGTCATAAAAGTTCAAAGGAGTCTTAAGGTTGTTAAAAGAAAGAAGTTTAAGGATGTTCTCTTCAGAGCTGGACCTGGCTATAAAAAATAATTTTGTTTACCTCACCTTCAGTCTAAACAAAGGGTTGAAAAGCAATGGAAGAGCATCCAGGTTTGGTTTTGCAATATCAAGAATGACATCACCCAGGACACGACTTTTAGCAAGGCGTGCTCTTGACACTACTGACTGAGTCTGAGAGTTGCAAAGGGGCCTCAGGGACTTGATAATATACAGAGAATTGCAATTCAGACACCTTCATTCAATAAGCTGAATGTCACTCTCAGCTTCTGATTATCATAGAATCATAGAATGGCTTGGAGTGGAAGGGACCTTAAAGATCATCTAGTTCAAACCCCCTTATGTAGTCAGGGACACATTCCACTAAATCAGGTTGCTCAGACTCCCATCCAACCTGGCAATCAACACTTGCAGTGGCATGAACAGATTCTCTGGGAAACCTCTTCCCATGCCTCACATCCCTCAATATAACTTTTTCCTGATATCTAATTTAAACCTATTATCTTTCAGTTTGAACCCCTACGCCCTTGACCAGTCACTAAACACCCTCATAAAAATTCTTTCTCCACCTTCTTGTAATCTCCTTTAGGTACTGGAAGGTCAAAATAATATAGGTGGAAGAAAAAGTGGGCTGAAGCAATCTCTGATATACTACAGGATGTCTTTATGGTTGTATGGAGTAAAAATCCATTGATACAATAATATGTTGACTCTATATATAACATGTAACTTACACTGTAAGTTAAAATTTGGTATTCAGAATAAACTCACACCTCCAAACTCTGTTTTCCAGGAAAGAATGTTAAGATTTACAAAAAAAATTCTCACTTATCAGTTAAGCTCTGTTCTCGTTTTCTGTAAACCAGCACCTACAAAAAGAAATGGTAACTGGGATAAATGATCTAACTCACAGATATCAAGCCCACCCATGAAAGACTGAAGGACAAAGGATGCACTCTTTTTGGAGGCAAAATTATTGTATTCAACTGTTGATGAGCTGTTCCAAAGTCATCTTCATGTTCTGTTCAACATGCCATTAAGGACAAGAACCAAGGCATCTTGCAAGGTGTGGATCATTTCCTTTCTTTGTAATTTTTCGCTTTCCTCTATTAGTTAGGAAAAGAATGGCTCTTGGAACCTGTTGATATAAATACAGTGTTAAAAGTGTTTCTTGAAGTTTTTTGTGGATAAATTTCAATTTAATGTATAAATTTGCATCTAATGTATTGCCCCAAAAGACGCAAAATATTTTCTTTCTTTTGTTTTTTCTGAAAACCAGGAAATTCTTCATTTCTTATGATTAATTTTAGCTCTCTCTTCATTTTATAACAGTTGTGTTTGGTTATCTGGGGGTGTTTTTGTTTTATTAGAGCAAAAAATTAGGTAAAGTGAACTAAGAAATTAAACAAAATTATACCATACCAATTAATACCCAAGTCCACAAGATCTGGAAATACTTATCTGATAATATTTTGTTGATAAATCTTACAAGTGTTAGGTTTGCATCTTTCTTTTCTCTTACTTTCTTCTTCCCTTTCCTGTAAGAGACCTCCTGCCAGTACTTCGTGAAGTGCAGCATCTGAGGGGTACAGTCTTATGAGAAAATAGTAGTGATGAAATAAGGATTGTGAACTGTGTTTGAAAGCTATGAAAAACACAGAAGACTGAAAGCCATGATGAGTTTATCATCTTTTCTTTACAGAGAAGAATTTGTGAACCGATCCTCTTTTTCATCAGACAAACTCACAGCTGATGTTAACAGAAAGTAAGCTAAGGGGAATTGGCCTCTCTAGTCATAAATTCCACAGTGAATAATACAGATAAATAATTTTCAAATTATAAGTCATATAAACTACAACTGCCTGAAGTCTTTTTTCTAATTTAGGAAGGGAGCCTGCATATCTATGTTTAAAAATTTTATATTTATTCTGTTATTGTAGATCAGAGAGACCTTTAAGAAAAGGATTAATATAGAAATACGTCAAACTTCTTAGAACAATAATGAATGCTTGCTTATTTTCTCCACTAAACATCTATTTTCAATTTGGCAACTGCTTGAAAGAACATTAAAAATTCCTTTACTGACCTTTATGCACATAAATACAGCTTCACTTCTTCCCATTTCTGCCTGACTCCTCTCCCTTCTCCTTCTACCTTCCTTTAATAAAAACATTGCAGCAAAGAACCAACAAACCCTTTTAATCTAAAATAATATTTTAATGCAATATCATACAAAACCCTAGTTAAGTTTTGTCTTATTTTTCCTTCAGCCTTTACCTACATGATAACTAGAAGGAAAACGAAGAACTTTTCAACATCATTGGAATTGTCTTTGAAATGCCAAAAAACACCTTCAACCTTTACAAAAACTCCCATTTTTAAGCAGTAACCACCTTTTACTCAGCCATGGCTCATGTGGCTGCTCCCCCCACCAGTAGTGGCACGAACAAAGCAACAGAGTCGTGCCAGAGTCCCTTTAGCTGCAGAGGATGCAATAAGAAGCTCCTCAAATTTGACATTACGAAGTCACAGCTGGTGCTTTGCTGGTTTGAATGCCATTCCAAAACTGAGTCCCTGGGAGCCCTGGTCATTGTCTGCTGGTGAAACACTCCTGCTGTTCCCATTGCTCTTAGTTCACAAAAAGGCTGAGTGCCAGCTGCATGAAAATTTCAGCCTGTGGGGCAACCTTATCAATTTTTAGTAGGGTGAAGAAAGCAGTGAAAATAGCAAAAGCAACCCTCCAACAACCTAAACTTTTAAATCTACTTAAATCAGCAATTTCTGTGCACACATATGATGTTTTCTCATGTTAACATGCAGTTAAATACACCACAAAACAGGCAATAAACATTAACACAGTTCCTTTTATAGCTGCTGTGCAATATTGTACAAAACTAGAATTAATTCTGCCACAGTTCCATTTTGTCTTTAAAGACTGGTTAACAGGTTGCAGTAAAAAAGCCACACTGTTTTGATGTTTGCTGATAAAACAAATGCAGTCAGCAGAAAAGTTCTGGCTTTTCTCCTCTGAAATTAAAGACAAAGTAAAACAAAATCCAAAAAAATATCAACACTCAGTTGAAAGTAACACCCAGATGTCAAAGGCAAAGCACTTGGAATTTAGTTAAGATAAGCAGAGACCCTGGCTTCTTTCCACAGGAAAAAGAAGCAGCAAATATTTCTGAAAGTTAGTCAGAGTTGTTACTTTACCTGTAAGAATTTTATTATGGTTGTATTAAAAACTGCTTGATCCTTCCCTTATTAATCAAAGGTAAATCCAAAGCAAATTTTCTTACTGTTTCAGGAGACCCAAGTTTCAATGGCTTGGCTAATTTATCAATCTACAGAGTTCTTTGTTTTCAGGACGGGAAGAGAGTAATCACTATTTCATTAGTATAAAAATCTAGTTCAGAACATGAGCATTAAAGGACAATCATCGACAAGAAAAGAAGAAAGGAAGAGGGGTATCAGGAGACACTTGTTGCGACACACACAAGGCAAATATGCAAAAAGAAACTCTTTAAAAGAAGACAACAAGAAAACAATGACCAATTCAAGAATCTTCTTTTATGAATGGCTGAAAAGACATTAATGCAGGAATTACAAAACATAAAGCTGAATTTAAAGAGAAGAAATTATACATTTTGGCAAAAATTATTGACTGAGAGATCTAAAGTCATATGCATAGACATGGTGAAGTTAATTAAATATATTCATTGGGGTTTTTATATTCCTCCTACCCTTGTCATACATACCCCAAAAAATCAACTTTGCACAAGTATTTTATTTTGTTTAGTACAAAATAAGACAGAACTCAAGAGACATCTTTAAAGTTCTGTACAATATAGAAACCATCTAATGTTAAATTATTTGGCATCATCAGAAATCTATTTTGTGGATCTCAGTGTTAGCATATATTCCTATAGGAGTCAGTAAATACCAAATACTCAGCACTTCTTTGTAGATGGTCAGAAGGTTTGACAATTAAACCCCTTATTCCCATATCTCAAGATTATAGCACAAGTCCAAGTCACCCTGGAAGGCATTACATTTCATGACTGAATCCCTAGTTTATGGGATTTGTACTGTTGCATATAATTATTGGTATTGAGTAGTTTATCTCATTAACTACAGGATTTGTATTATGGGTGTCATCTTTAGAACAGCTTCTTGAAATTGTGGGATATTTTCTCTTCATACAGAGTTGTACTGAACTACCAAGTTGTGAAGGAGATGAATGCAGTAATTTACTTGTGATCCACTTGTTCAGCACCTGGGATCAAACCCGTGCTGTGTCTGCCATCATTTCAGTCTGACAGGAAGGTCAGCTGGGCATACCCATCTACCTTCTCCACTTTCCATCAGATTGATTGTAGGAGGTGGTTCAAGGGTGAGTTGCAGTCAGGAGTGCTTCCTGGAGTGGACATATTTGTGAATGAACTTATACTCACATTTATAAGGAGAAAGAAGGCTTCAACCAAAAATTATGTCTCCTTTTTTGAGAGAGATGTCTCAAGTCTCTGGTCAAAACTTCTCTTTTCATGGAGTCTGAATGGGGCATTTGGTGCCATTTTTGAGGCTAAGCAAGACTACTGAGCTGCTCTTGTAGCTATTGCCATTGGGAATGAGAAGAGTATTTACCTGGTGTGTCTATGTGGTCAGTGGTGTGAATGGGTCATACATGTTTGTCTGAAGAGAGCATGGCCATCACTCTCGGAACTTTCTCCTGGAGAAGTGGACACTTCTTCCTTCTCCCTTTGCTAACCAAAGTGTCACCCTTGTTTTCAGAGTATTGCACCCATTCTCACACAGAAAGCAGTGGGGACAGAGATCACAGGGATGCAGGGATTCTTCTTTGGTAGTGTGCATCTGCTAGGGCAGAAGCTCATCCAGAGCTTGTATTCAATACCTGAGAAAGTATAAACAGCTTTATTTCCCTCAGTGGCCTGGAACACCTATAGTTGCATTTACATGGTGAAGAAGAATTTAAAATTGTACCTGCTCATTGGTAATGATTTGTTACCCTGGAATGATTTGACATGGAGTTTAAGACAGTCCACCTGCAGAAAGGTTAAACTGTCTGGAAGCAGGGATGCCAGGGACAGAACATATTTCCTACAAGGAATTGAAGTCCCCTTGGTGATGAGATCAGAAAGAGCCTCAACATGGACTTGTGGCCATCCTAGAATATGAACACTCAGAGGCCCAGGCTCAGGAGACACCTTCAGGCAACAGAGGGGCTGGGGGTTTGGGGTTCGATGCCCCATACAACTCATACTGGTGCAATTTTATTTAAGGAATTGGCTCATAACACATCTTTGCTGGCTTCTTGTAGAATTGTTCATAGTCATAGGATTCTTTCCAATGCATCATTAACTTACTTTATTTTGCTTATATTTAAGCAAAAACAGCTGCTTAATTCTCCTCAAGAGATACAATTAAAATTCCTCAACAACAGAGTTCATTAAGCCTGTTCCCATAATGTCCTTCAGTATAAAGTCCCTATCAGGACCAGTGTTTTTTCCTCTGCCAGGTATCCAGTATTGCACCTTCCATCTACCTGCCCTGCTGGCACCCCAAGAGCTCACATTCCTTGTGCTCTTCTACTGTAACAAGTGGGCAGCCAGACCCTGCTTATGCTTCCTCCCTTGGCTGCAACTGGGGGGTTGTCTAGTCTTTGCTTTTATCATAAGGATAAGTCAAAATCACATTTATTAGCACTTCATAAAAGGGAGGAAAGACAAATGCAATTTTAACACCCTGAAATCTGTTTCTAACTTTCTACTTCCCATTAGTGATGACAAACTAATCAAAACAAATAAAACCCAAAACCCCAGAGTATCTAGATTGCCACAAATTCCACAGAAAGAAATTCATACTTTTGGAAAGCATATAAAAATGCTTGTCCATTATTTTCTGGTCCTTTTATCTCTATTATAAGAGCAGATTCTTTTAGTTCAATCAGAAGATGGGCACAACTTTAATGTCAAGAACTATGTTCTGTCATCGTAATATTTTATACTGCAGGTAGTCTCAATAATTGCCTTGGTCATTAGTACCTGGACATTTTTCGTAATGAAGTAAGCTGAAGCATATATTTTATTACTTCTTGTAAAATCTAAGAAGCAAAGAGGAAGATTTTGTAGATCCCAAGCACTAAAATCAAGTAAAATATATTAATGTAGCACAAAACTAACCAAACATTTGCTTCACTCAGAAGGCAAAATTTTTAATGACTGAAAAAAATCACATTTCAATCACATTGCGAAAGGGCTTTCAGAGTATCTGTATCTTGTCTGAATGTATTACTTGAGAGAATAAGAAACACTGCTTCGGGAAAAAATCCCTGACCAGAATCTGCAAAGTTTATTCAATAAAAAGACATTCACTCTCCAAAAGAGTTGAAATAAGAAAAGCTTCAAAAATAACAAGCAAATGATTCATATCCAGGGGAATGAGAGCTTGGTGGTTTGGGGTTTTTTTTCCCTTTTTTTTGATAAAGGCACAAGTGGGAATTGCATCCAGCACTTCACACTTCTGTTTCAACTCTGCTACAGACTTTCTTGTGATATTGAGGAAATCTCTTAGGTATGCAGTTCATCAACATATATTTCTTTGGTCATCTACAGAAATTTTTGCAGAACTAGTTACTTCTGGCAATATGGTGCAACTGAAAAACAGAATTTCTCTTATTTGATCTGAAGCAAAGGTAGGGTGGGTTTGAGATGCAAAGAAAATATTGGAAGCTTTTCATTTTGTGAAGGTGATTTTTTTCTTTTTCTCTTAATCTTTGCTTGCATAAAAAAAAAATCCCAAAAATTTGACAGACATTTCAACAAAGCTAAAATAAAGAAAAACCTTTGAGAGATTGATGCTGAGCTTTAGAAACGCGATAAAAAAAGCACTTTAGCCCATCACCCTTGAGGATGAAACAGGTTAGTCCAGTGTGCCATGAACCACAGAAAGTGCAATCTTTCCTTCAGGGAATTTATAATTTAAAACCAGAGACTATAAATTGCAGCTTTATTATGTGCTTTTTATTGTTTCTCTCAATCTGAGGAGCCCCAGCTGAAGACCAAGATCGCAATTTCCCTTGGGCCTGTGTAAACAGAACAAAGCTGGGATGGGCATAATTCAATCCAGTTCAACTGTGCAGGCTGTTGAAAAAAACAACCATTTCCCAGTCTCGTTCGTAACATGTCTTTCTCCAGTGGCATAGATATATATGGGCCAAGGCATCACTGAAATACCCGGAGTACAACCAATTCCCTTTTGCAGCCTGGGGCACCTCCTGCACCCAGCACAGTTGGGGCAGCACTTGGGTGGTGTGAGGGCACTTTAGTCACCACAAAGAGCAGAAATTGCTGCACTTAATGGGTAGTGGGAAACATGGTGGAAACTGGTACCAGAGCACTTGAATCAAGGAAATAGGTAATGGTGTTTGTGTGCTAGCACTATGGCCAGGCAGGGCCAGTGCACTCCAACCACCACACCCAGTGAGTGCTGTGTGTTTCTTAGGCACACAGAAGATGTGTAGGAGGAATTTTAGGGAAGGATTTGATTTTTTTTTTAAAGGATTTTTATCAAATATTTGTCAATTACAGAGGTTGTCACAGATCCTGAGTAGCAGGAGAAGAAATCCAGCACTTGACTCTATTTAAAACTGGGAGCGCGCCCACACACTTTATGGAATCATAGGATGAAATCATAGATTCATAAAGACTCAAAAATCATTAGTCCAACATTTATCCAAGTTGTTAGGAAAAAGGACATTAACATGTTAGTCTTTGATTTATAATTTGCTTCATGAATTTCCCCTGATGGTGCCTGAAGTCTGACCAGGAGTTTAGGTAAAAATGCACCCCACATTGGAGAGTGGCAGCATGAGATTAAATGCTACTCCACCTAAAGGTGGAGAGTAGCTTTAAATGTGAGGGTTTTTTTTTTACACCATAGTAGTGTCTGTCTCACCTGGACAGTCCTGGTGGAGTGACAACCACCTCTCCCAACCCAGAGCTGAAACCACACACACCACTTCTGGATGCCATCTGAAACCACCATAATTAATCCTGGGGGAATGGGATCCTGAATGTTAATGTATAGGCTAACATGGCTAGCCTCTATAAACCAGAATCCTAATTTATTAGGATTATATTTTGGGCAGCAAAACAACATGCAGCTCTGGTTTATATGAGAGTTTACTGTGTGTTGCATTTGGCATAAGCAGGAATGAATGCTAAGTTAAACTGGGTTTACTGAGTGCTGGAAGATAGTATGGGGTAGCTTCTATTTAGGCCAACACATGGGTTGTTGGCTGAGAAGATTGATAGTAGCTTTTTAGTTGTCTGAAGGCATTTCAAACTTATTATAACTCTATGAAAGGACAGTAGAGAATAATTGGAAAATTAAAATGCTTTAACACTTCTAGATGATGCAGAAGTTTTTTTCAATGAAGAGTTTTTTGTTCCTTTCTTTAAAAAATTTATAATTAATAATAATAATAATAATAATAGTAATAATAATAGTAATAATAGTTCTGAGTCTGTCTGGGTCCTGTTCATCTTCTGTTGTCCAACTTAGTCATATTTCACTGATCTTAGGTATCACTCTTGCTTAGCAAGAAATCTTGGTAGCTTAAAACAGCGTGTAGTGTTCATCCAGAGTTGTTTTACAGTTACTCTCCATTTGCCTCTTCTCCTTCCACATGCTTTAGGAAATCCCACTCCTTTGTTCTTTTGAGAAACAGTATTAAGTGACTTGCTGCTTCTCATTTTCAACTCTTTACTGAGATGCCTGGCTCTGCCATGTCATGTAATGCTTTTTGGTTATGCAAAGTAAATATAGTAATTAATAAATAGGGCAACAAGCAATTCAAAGCGTATTAGAGATTAAAGACAGGCATATTTTTTGCAGCCCAAGAAGTAATACTTCATGCTATAATAAAATGCAAATGTTTTAATATTACAGACTTTCTACTGACTTTCTTCTACCCCAGTCTTAATTGTATTTAAGAAATTTTGCATTCCAAGCCACTCCATCTGAAAATCACATTTGAGTATACTTTTCTGTAGGATGATTTAGTATGTCTTCTAGATGAGTTCACCAATGGAAACATTCCCAGAAGAGATTCCTCTTGCCACTGAAATTTACTCTTCCTTCTATTGAACCGAGTTTCCTCCCCACAAAAAAAAAAAAGATCTGTNATAGTGGTGTCTGTCTCACCTGGACAGTCCTGGTGGAGTGACAACCACCTCTCCCAACCCAGAGCTGAAACCACACACACCACTTCTGGATGCCATCTGAAACCACCATAATTAATCCTGGGGGAATGGGATCCTGAATGTTAATGTATAGGCTAACATGGCTAGCCTCTATAAACCAGAATCCTAATTTATTAGGATTATATTTTGGGCAGCAAAACAACATGCAGCTCTGGTTTATATGAGAGTTTACTGTGTGTTGCATTTGGCATAAGCAGGAATGAATGCTAAGTTAAACTGGGTTTACTGAGTGCTGGAAGATAGTATGGGGTAGCTTCTATTTAGGCCAACACATGGGTTGTTGGCTGAGAAGATTGATAGTAGCTTTTTAGTTGTCTGAAGGCATTTCAAACTTATTATAACTCTATGAAAGGACAGTAGAGAATAATTGGAAAATTAAAATGCTTTAACACTTCTAGATGATGCAGAAGTTTTTTTCAATGAAGAGTTTTTTGTTCCTTTCTTTAAAAAATTTATAATTAATAATAATAATAATAATAATAGTAATAATAATAATAATAATAGTTCTGAGTCTGTCTGGGTCCTGTTCATCTTCTGTTGTCCAACTTAGTCATATTTCACTGATCTTAGGTATCACTCTTGCTTAGCAAGAAATCTTGGTAGCTTAAAACAGCGTGTAGTGTTCATCCAGAGTTGT
>VWYE01005066.1:199284-243485 GCA_013398995.1 Alaudala cheleensis | reverse complement strand
GGCTCTGCCATGTCATGTAATGCTTTTTGGTTATGCAAAGTAAATATAGTAATTAATAAATAGGGCAACAAGCAATTCAAAGCGTATTAGAGATTAAAGACAGGCATATTTTTTGCAGCCCAAGAAGTAATACTTCATGCTATAATAAAATGCAAATGTTTTAATATTACAGACTTTCTACTGACTTTCTTCTACCCCAGTCTTAATTGTATTTAATAAATTTTGCATTCCAAGCCACTCCATCTGAAAATCACATTTGAGTATACTTTTCTGTAGGATGATTTAGTATGTCTTCTAGATGAGTTCACCAATGGAAACATTCCCAGAAGAGATTCCTCTTGCCACTGAAATTTTCTCTTCCTTCTATTGAACCGAGTTTCCTCCCCACAAAAAAAAAAAAGATCTGTGAGAAAACAGTTTGACTCACTTTCTGTATCAATGTTTTCTTTTACAAGTTAATTTATTGAATCAATGATAAAACATTACATTAATTAATATAGTTATTAATATTTCTGCTTTAGACTGCATAGTTCTACACAAAGTGTTGCTGAGATAGTCTGTGACAAAAAACTATGGCAGGTGGCCCTGTTTTTAATTTTTCCCACATACTTCATAGTTTGATCTAAGAGACATATTATTTCTTATATTTTCTTTATATTTTCCTTGTAAATTAAAGTTTATATTCTTGGCTTTTGTTGTTTCATAAGCCCAAGGATTTTTTTAATTTCTTTTTCTGCAGGCATAAAATGACAGTTCCTTTTAGCAAGAAAAATTTTAAATTGGATTTTGTTTTGGTTTGTTTTGACAACAAGACATAATGTATCCTGTTGTTTCAAGTTTAATCTTCCTCTTGCCCATGGGTGATTAAGCTCTTTTCAGAACTAAGTTTGTTAAATACATATTTAGCTAATTTAGAAATGAATGGTGGAAATTAATTTTATTAGCATGTCATATATTATTTACCAGACACATCAATTATCCCATAAATATGTATTTACAAAACACAAATTATTTCCTCAGTAACAGTAATTCTCTGTATAAACTGTAGAAAGCATTCGTTTTTTCATCTGAGGATCTCAAATTGTCTTTGGCATGAAGAAGCATATGGAGTCTATGAAGTCTCTTGAAGTCATTTGAAGCACTTTTATTACTAAGAGTACATAGCTTATTTTTCAATTGACTCAGATGTTAAAACACCTCCCTTTTTTTCCTTCAAAAATAGTGTGATGAGATCACGGTCAAATCCTGCAGTTTGTTCCTATCTTCTCTGAAAGGAAGGGAGACATCACATGTGGCTCCTCATGTGTCAAATTTATTTGGCCATGGTGATTTTTCTTAGCATGGTGAGGTTATATTCCTTTGAGTTTTCTCTCTATTTAGTTTTTGAGATTCAGCTAATTGAGCAGCTGAAAAAGTTAGCTAGTCAAAATTTGTTAAAAGAGACTGCGACTGACTTGAGAAAAATAACCAGGTATATGTATGTATCCTGAGATACTGTCGTTGCTTTTATTCAATGCTGCCCTTTTGCTTTTTCCTCCCACATATTTTGTCACTGATGAGATACCTGCAAACTTTAAAATGTTATATTTTGTTGTTTTAGGTGATACAAATCAACAGTCACAACAGTGTGGTAAATATCCCAATTACCAGATGCTCATGAGGTGACAAAACTGAAACATAAGATACTTTAATAAATTGTCATTTTAGTCATACTGCTGAAAGAACACTTTATATAAATTTGAGCCTTACTGCAACAGCAGCAATTTAACAAAATCTTAAAAAATCTCTTCTTTCGAAATATTCTTCAGTGAACATTGTAATGATATAAATCCTCCAGATGATATTTTTCCTGGCAACTGAATTTCATCAAATACCATCTTTTTTCTGTATTCTAATGAGGTGAAAGAACTGCATTAAATAAAGTTACAAAAACTTCCATGACCCTAATCAATCTTAATTATAATTCTGACTTTTTTTCTCTAGGTCTTTGAGTAAAAATCTCAGCAGCAACAAAGAAATAGATTTCTTCGGGTGTTGCAGAAGGCATTTATATATCACCTGAATGTCTCATGGAAAGAGTACTCAATAAGCTGTGACACACAGGCCTGCTAGAAATTCCAGTCTTGGCCAAAATTTTGCAGGTAAACTGCAAGATATGATGATACTCTTTGAAAATAAGGTTCCCTTATCCTGACACCTGTTGTTCACTCATGCTGATACCTGACTCTGCAGTTATTTCAGGTGACATCATATTTCCAGTCTTTTCTTAGAGCACTTACAGCATTACAGGGACAGATACACAGGGATAGCTATAAGGCAAGAGGAAATTTAAAAGTTTCACCTATACAATTTCAATGCAGAAAAAAAAAAAAGTGTTCTATATAAATGCCATGTTCATGTGTGCTTCTACATAGAGAAGTGAACTGGCAGCTGCCTCATCAGGTGTGATCCATCTCTGACTGGCATCTGAGCTTTTAATTTCATTCCAAATTTGTATATATGAAATTCAGAGTGCAGGAACATTAAGTTCACATTCATTTGCAAAGGAATGAGCAAGAAAACTGGAGAGAATATGTTTGCAAAGAAGGTAAGAAGATGATGGCAATGAGTTTGAGTTTGCTATAGATATATCTGACAGATTACTGAACAGTACTAAATTTTTAAAATAATCTTTCTGGTTAAGGTTGCCAAAGCAACACTCTGAAGGGATGCATTGGGAGAAAAATTGGGTCCATAACATCATTAAGAAAAACATAAAGAGAGAGCATTTGTGCAAATCTCATCTGAAATTTTCTTTCAAAGCTATTAGAAAAATTAACATTTTAATAATCAAGCTCAAACAAACAACAAAAAGAAATTAGCTTTTTCTTACAATAGTGAGCTTATTGGTTGATTTATATATGCTGTTGTTAATTGTATCTGTCTCCCAGGAACAGGCCCATTGAGATGGATATCTTCTTCAAGACATCCTGGGGCTAACAATACACAAGGCACACATTTATCTATCAGAGCATTCATAAGTATATTTTCTTAACAAAATGGAAAGACACATTTCCTGGAGCATTAGGAACCTCCATGGGCTAAAGAAATCCTGGTAGAAGAATAACCAAAGCTAAATTACCCATCAAATATCATGATCACTCTTTGTACAGTACCTTTAATGCCGGAACAATATTATTTCTGGTTTATATGTATTATTAGACATTTCAACACTGTCTCAAATAGACAGAGCCAGCATATCACAGAGATGTAATGAGTAAAAGACATTACTCTGGCTTTAATGAATCCCACCACAGCCTTTAGAAAAGTTCACGACGTTGAGTTATTTTGCCACTATTAGTTGCACAGCTAATGAAAACTTGTACACTGCTGAAGTTTGAGTTAGAAAAAAAGCAGAGCCTGCCACATCTGGGCAAATTGTGCATATCTATTTCTTTTTGGTCCTCATTAATGCAGGTTTTTAGACTCCATCAAAACTCTAAGTAAGGAGAAAACCCTAAGCCATCACTGGGGCTTTCCATGTTCTCACTGTTCTCAACCCTTTCCTAGCCATGCCTCAAAACTATGAATGAAGACGATAGTTGTTGGAGAAAGTTCTACCACCTCCATCAGAGGAAATTTCAATTTTGTCTGTGTTATTCTTCATTGAATATTTCTGGCCACTATAAACCAAGCAAATTTGTCTCATGGACTACAGAAAGTGATCATATAGGTAAAGGACTGTTAGTGTTATATTCTTTACTCTATTGCATTCCTGCATTTTGTCAGTTTCAGTTATGCTTCCTAGATATAAACTAGGTAATGTTTGCCTACTTGATAATCATAAAATATTAATTATGTTACCATCAAAATTTACTTTTTTTAAGAACAATTAAGGCATTCTACATGAACTGTATTCTGACTTCCACATTTTGTGTGTTATACAATAGTGCAGAACATAGGCTGTGACCATATCCTCAGTTCATTGAAATAGCTTGGTCTTGTTGACTTCATTGCATATGAATACTATGCTTGTGTTTTTCAGCTGCTCCTCCAATGGGTTGAATGTTTAATCTAATTAGACCATTCTTTTTCTAAGACTCAGAGCAGCAAACATGACAGAAAAAGGTAAAATTGATCAATAATTTATGTTAATTTCCTTAAAAAATATCCAGATAAAAAGCAAATCACTTATACACTTTTCATCATCCACTTAATTTCCTTTTATTCATTTTCATGAGATTATTCCCAAAGGACCAGGTATTTAGACATGGCTGATATTTTTCATTTTTGATCATGGAAAATCTATAGGTTTTCTTCACCCCTTTTACAACAAATTTTGTACAAATAAATTTGTAATAAACACCATTACACAGAAAAATAAGTGGTTTTTATCTTTACAAAAATTCACATATTTACCGTATTTTTGTTAAAATATTAAACAAAAATAAAATTTCCAACTAACAGAAAAAGTGGTTTGCTTCTTGAAATAAAATTTTAAAAAGATAGGACGCTAAGCTAAATCTTTATATCTTTATATAAAGCCCACATTTTTCAGTTCCATAAAACTGAGAGCAGAGGAACTATTGAGGGTAGAAGACTTTCTGAGAGCAGAAATATGAACAGGAAATTGCACTCATATTTTTTACCCTACTGTCTTTTGTAAGGAGACACCACAGTTATAAAACTCTGTTTTCCTTGTGTATTTATGGTAACAGACTTGTTGGGTTGACACTTCTCAAGCCATTGTAATAGTAATTTCTTTCAAATCTAGGTCAAACATCACAATAGTCTGAGTTTCTCTATTAACATGCCAATGCATTTGTATAGCAGCATCGTAGCAATCCAGCTTGTTGTACAGCATTATACAAAAAGACTTTCGTGCAATTCAGGAGCTGTTGGGTGATGACCTAGGAGGATTGCACTAGTCCTGGCAAGGCTGCCCATTATTAATATCTTAGAATACCTAAAGGTCCCTGACATTTAGGCCTATGACATTAAGCTTATTCTATTTCACAGGAAGGTATGAAAAATTTTGTCTGCTCAAACATCTGTCATTCACTAATTACTTATGTTATTCTGGTATCAAGCTACAACATGCTTTGGGTAAAATTTTCATTCCAAAATGAAACAATTACTGAGCTAGAGGAAGCCATGTTTCCCAAATACATTATTCTGCTAACTTCAAAGCTAAGAGATCCATCTTGACCCAAAGACAACTGAAATCAATGTCACAAATCTTGCTGAGTACAGGGAATATTGTGCAAAGCTTTCCTAGACAGTGTTCCTTAAATGCTTCTGGCTCATTTACCATCCTTGGAGAAAAATGTGAAGATGGATGAGGCATCATGGTGATGTGCCAGCCCTATTATAAATGCAGCTATTAAGTCATGAGGGTGGTTGTTAGATGATCCATTTTCAACCTTAAAAGCCTGTTAAGACAAAAAAAAAAGCTAAAGAGGTGCCCCAACTTTTAGACCAAAGACCAGAGGGAAGAATGATATTAATTCTTTGAAAAATCTATTAATTGTGGCAACCTGAGTTTTTCTATTTATCTATTAATGCATTAACATTACATACTGGATATAATTCTTATAATTACACAGAGACAGCTGAAGACAATTGTGTTTAACACTTAAATCAGGAAGAAAGGTTATTGCGAATACACTTAGATCAGAGCATCTGTAAAAAGTTAAAGAAATGTCGCATATAATGCTTCTCTTCTCAGAAAAAACACTTTTCAAAATATTTAAACAAAATCAATCACAATATTAAATACATGTTATAGGAATGAGAGGATATAAACAGCTAATAAATTAAAAGTGGAAAGAAATACTGCACAAAGTTCACATAAATAAAAGCAAGAATATAATTAAATAAAGAAATTATTAAATATAAACTCCTGCATCTATGCAACTAAGGAAAATCAAACAAGCCATTGCTGAATTTCTTTGAGTATTAAATAGTGTGCAATTAGGAAAGAAACAAATAGATGAAGAAATTGCATTTTAATGATTTTCTGTGTTCATAAATTATATATATGACAGTTTGAGTAACTATGGAGCTCAGACACATGGGAAAATGAAAGGCAATGATAGGAATGAAGCTGTGATGCCCTCATTATCAGCAGTGATTTTGCATATTGCCATGAGTGTGTGGGAAAGCTATACATTCCTTTTCTTAAGTAGAGCATTTTAAAAATGTGACAGTGATTTTGTTTTAAAGTCAAGTGCAACAAAAAAGATTGAAAATTCTTTCTGAATGTTCTCCCCTAATTAGCGAAGCCTTATATATTTTCAGCAGAGGAACATAAGATTCCAGGAGCTCATAGAAGAGAGGGTTTCATAGTGCCTTACTTCAGGCACCACAGTTCAGCACTTACATTAGCATGATAGGTTTCCTAGATTCCCTGTGTAATTAATGAAGATAGATGTGCTCCTCCAAAGGGTAATTCAGGGCAAGAACCTAACCAAGGTGACCTGAATTGCTCTCCATGGGAGCATTTCCCTCTGACTACAGAGGAAGTTCAGTCCATTTCCCAGTCAGCTTCTCTGGATCATGAAGGTGCCTCAAGGGAAAATCCCTGAATACCTCCCTGTGCCCACCCTAGATGACATTGGGCTGGAGGACTCAGAGCAGCATCATGCACCTTCTGCTTATTACCTAAGCAGGAGCTAGAGGGAGAGGCTGGTAGGGGGCTGGAGCAAAACTTCCTGCAGATTACCAAGTGAATTCCCAAATTAAATTATGTTTTCTTTGTGTCTTGTCTTTATCTAGGAAGAAACAAACCAGAGAGATTGTCTGAGGGCTGCCTCCTGTTTTAAAGAGACAAGGAGAGAGGGACTGTGTTAAAAGGCATATGCTGTATACAGGGGTGCCTGGAACTCCTGCAGATGAATGGTGTCTGGGGGCTCGTGTTGCCAGCTTGCTGTAAACCAACTGTGAAAGAGAGGTTCCTACAAGAAGTTTTCCCTTGATGGCTTAAATCAAATCTATTTCCCAGATAAAGGTCTCAGAGGCAGTAGAATTTATTTGTGTGTCCATTTAAAGCCCATGTTTCTCTTACTTGTAAACAGGAGTCAGGACATATAATTTGCTAAACAAACTTAGATTAGGTGCATTCTCTGAAACTGTTGACAGTTCCTGCAGCTAGCTTCGCACTGTGTTCAACCTCGAGTATCTTTAAATGCAAGTGAAGACATCTTAAAAGGACCTGGGGATTTTCTTCCCTAGGAAGTATTTGGAATTTACTTGCCAAGCGCTGCAATCAGCAGCATTTTCTTTGCTTGTATATTGCTATGAAATACAGGCATAAACCAGCTCTGGCAGGAATGATGAAGCATTCTCTTGAGAAGGCATAAAATAGAAAAATCTTCTCAAATCTCATTCCTTTTCAGTTAAGTTGCAGAAGCTCCCTAGAGCACTGTAGGCCACTTCCATACTGCTACTTCAGCAGCAATGCCAAGTTCAAATCCAGCTTTGCCAGCTAAGCAGCTTGAGACAGTTACATCTGCATTGCCTTAGCTCATCTCTGGCTCTCATTAGCTGTGCCCCCTCTGTGCTTCACTTGGAGTAACTTGACCTCTCCAGCTATCCTACAGTCCATGTCCTCCATCTGTCTGACAGGTTCTCCTAGCAGATATATGGTCCAGTCTGACTTGTCCCAGAAGCCTTGTCTGCTGCAGCCTATTAGCAGGCACACAAAATCTGCTGCTGAGGAGGAAGACTGATATTTGCAGAAATGTGGAGCAGGTCCACAACAGTCATTTTAAGTGCCTGGTTGTTTCTGTGCTTTGGATGACACACTAGGAGTTGCAGGTCTCTTCATTTTTCCCTGTTTTGCCATCAACAAGCATTGTAGTGTCCCTGAGAGAAAAACATTCTGCTTAACCAGGGACAGGCCTTTCAGGAAATTTCCCTGTATGAACAGATTGCAGCTGGAGTCATCTCTTAGAGGGGATCACCCTCTGCAGCCTCATTTCCCATTCATCACTGGCAAGGCACCAGCTTTGAAAGAAAAAAGCTACTGCCAGTGTCACAGTAACAGAAGGAGGCAATCAGTCATGTACTCTTCCTACACAGGGAATATCAAGTGCATTGTCATTTGTCCAGTGTGGCCTGAGGGTGGCTGCATCCCTAAGAAATCTTCTTTGAGAAGAGTGCACTGAAGTAATTCAAAGCGATCCTGACTGTTTGGCGGCTTTGTGGACATCCACTAGAAATCTCCTCTCACTAACAGACGCAGTGAAATCTCCTGATCTCTGTTTGTGATCCATGGAAAAAAGTCTGGCATGAAGGCTCAGAAGGACACAGGTTTTTGTGTAGCATCTTCAGAACACTATTTCAGCATGAATTTCCTATCCAACCCTCCTGCACCAACCTTGAGGCACAAAGTAGATGCTGTCTTCAAGACCTGACTCTCAGGGTCTAGTACTCAGCTATGTTTCTTTCACTAATGACATCTTTTGAGGATCAAGATCTTCCTTGATGTCTCAATATATAAACATGTTCTGCTGGAACACATGTAGGGTGAGATAGGTTGAATACCTCTTAAGGTACAGTTCCTCTGTCTCTAACTCTAGAAGATCTGTGTCCTCTCCAGCTTGATCCTGACCAGCTCCAGGAAGATGTTTCTTTCTTACCTTTAAGATTTTTAGCAACTGTAGTCTCTTTAGTGCCCGATGAAGTTGTACTGTTCCTATAAAGCTCAAGTGGTCCCTGGCAAACAAAAGATCTCTAAGGGTGGCAGAAGCAGAACTAGCTGAGCAGAGGACAGTGACATTTATCAGGACTTCAAGACTGAAGGGATTTGTTTGGAGGAGAAACAGCCTGGCAAGGTACCAGTCACATCTGTACTACTTCAGAGGAGGAGATGACTCAGAAATCTAAAGAACCTTCCAAGGGGAGCAGCTTCTTCATTCTAGAGTGAAAGAGTTAATGCAACACATGACTTCATATTTAAGCTAATATCATTACCTATGTATGCCAACAAGTTTCTTTCCTGGCTGCCCCCTCAAGAAGCCCACTTGTAACTTCAGTTTTGAAATGTCAGAGTAAAACACTCCTTCACTGTGACTATTGACTAAGGTGATTATTTTTTAGGATAACACATCTTTAGCTTGCCTATTGAAATACAAAGCCTCTTAAAACATATCTGTAAAAATATCAGCCCTTCATAGCAGAGAACAGCCTACCTTTTATTTCTTCTTCTCTACTGTTTTTCTATGCATTTTACCCAATGCAAATGAGACAGAATAATTATATATAATTGTGGTAGGCTAGACTTAGCAAAGAGCCAAATACACACCCAGCTGCTCACACACTCCTCCTTCTCGGGGGGGCAGAGGGACAAAAAAGGATAAAAATCTCACAGGCCATGATAAAGATAGGAATATCATTTACCAATTACCTTCATGGGCAAAAGAGGCTCAATATATGGAAAATTAATTTAATTTCTTGCCAATTTCAATTAGGTCCATTGTGGAGCCAGATGTTGCTGTGCCTGTTACAGGGCAGCCCATAAGCTCCTCCCACAGCAATCATCCTGCAGTCCCTCTGGTACCAAAATCTTGCCACGTCACCCCATAAAACCCATACAATATTACTAAAGTAATAATTAACATGACAACTTGCATATTAAGTTGAATGCAATCTGTTTTGATATACCTGCCCAGGGTTTTAATTGAGATCATCTCTTGATCTAAGAATATCTTCATCTGGTCCCCATGCTATATTTTGGTTTATAGCACAGATTGGTCTCAAAGCACACAAACTGGATTCCTTTGGATGAAGGAATTTGGAGGAACTGGAATGTGCTTTTTAGCAGCAAAACAAACACACTCCATCTGGAAGAGGGAATTCAGTCTATGCGAACAGTCCAGAGATGGTCTGAAGTAAAAATGTTGTGAAACATGTATAGTGCAGGAATTAGATCCCCGGCACCAACTTTCTTGCCCTTCACATGTGTTCTTACTAGCTTAAAGTATTTGAAAATGAAAGTACAGCCAATTTTGTATCCTAAATGGAATTATTTTATTTAAATTCACTTTTTTTTTAATTAGCTTTTCCATTATCACAATATTTTCAAGCAGTTATTTCCCTCTCTCTCCTATATAAACTGAACAGTAAATTTATGACTTTACTCAAGAATTGCACTGAAGGAAATTTAAACAGGTCACTTCTCCTTTGTTTATTATATATATCATTGTCACCCCTGTGTCCACCAGATATTTACATTGGAGTTTAGGAAATGGAGGAATCTGTAATACAGCTTAAATTATGTTTCCTAGTCAATACTGTAGGAAAGAGATACTGTTAAGGAAGGAAATTTCCTTCTGCACTAGAAATGCACTGAAAATCCCCATACACATTTCCCTAAAACTTTAGCACAGTTTAGCACTTAAGAAGTGAGGTATCAATGTTCTCACCATGCTCCACATCTATACAAGTCCATGGATGAAACTAAATTAGTTTGTTGAGTAGATGAGTGTTTATAACACAATAACACTTGGATGTCCCAACTAATTATCAGTATTGTGTTATGCACTTTATGAATTCACTGTAGAAAACAGTTCTTATCCAAAATACCTTAAAGAAAGATTCTTTTTTCATGTCTTAATTCCTTTCCACACAAACTGGAAGGATAGAAGAAAGACAACAAAACTAATTTTTGAAAATCTGACCCTGTGCCTTCATTTTCTCAAGAAAGAAAAAAAAAAGGTAGAAGAGAAGAGAAGAGAAGAGAAGAGAAGAGAAGAGAAGAGAAGAGAAGAGAAGAAAAGAAAAGAAAAGAAAAGAAAAGAAAAGAAAAGAAAAGAAAAGAAAAGAAAAGAAAAGAAAAGAAAAAAGAAAAGAAAAGAAAAGAAAAGAAAAGAAAAGAAAAGAAAAGAAAAGAAAAAAAGAAAAGAAAAGAAAAGNAAAGGAAAGGAAAGGAAAGGAAAGGAAAGGAAAGGAAAGGAAAGGAAAGGAAAGGAAAGGAAAGGAAAGGAAAGGAAAGGAAAGGAAAGGAAAGGAAAGAAAAGAAAAGGAAAAGAAAAGGAAAAGGAAAAGAAAAGGAAAAGAAAAGAAAAGAAAACCAGAAAAAAATAGAAAAATAGAAAAAGAGTAAAATTATATTTTTTTTCAGCAACGCTTTTAATTCTGTTTCCCAGTACTAATGCTATAATCATCAACTCAGAGAAAGGACATTTCACAATGAGAAAAATGATTTGAATACTTTGTAGATAGAGATTTTGTGAGAGGGCTTTTCAAAAGCTTTTTCATATGAAACACACTTTTGCTTTCACAATAAAAAGAAATTTATGTTGCAGAAGTATGTTAATGAATTTCAAAGATACATCATCACTGGAAGAAACTAACTATCAATGTCAAAAAAGGATGGGAACTAGATGTGAGATACAGAGAAGACCTTAATTTTTTTGTATAGTGACAGGTTTTGTTTAAGGGATATCTAAAAAACCCTGTAAGCACTGCTGCTGCTGTCAGAAAAGCAAGCATATAAGCTGAAAACAAAGTTGCCTACAGAACAAAAAAGTGAAGTAGATTAAGTAGATGAATAATGAAATAAGTAATGAAATATATGGCAAGAACTACCTGACTATCTAAAGATGAAGAAAGATTCACAGCTGCAGATTCTGACAAATCTAGTCAAAACAAACTCAAATCATCAATGTCTGTAATGGACTCATTGTTAGCTTTGAATAAAACCTTTTATTTTACCAGCTTCTATTTCACATGTAAAGTTATTTATAAAACCTGGTGTATTCTGACACTCGCCCCACACTAAACCAGCTACCTCCTGCAGCCCTTGTTGTAAGTTCACTCCTCTGTCAGGGTTTTGGTAGCCCAGGCCTCCCAGAGAGGCCAAGAGCCTTTCAGAAGCAGCGTGATGGGAAGATGGATCACTTTCAGCACGGCTCATGGTGGCTGCTGGTGCCACCAGGAAATTTTGTGAGTGCTGAGCAATTTTCCAGCCCTCAGAGTACAGGATTTTCTTCATAGTCAAGAGATTTTCTCTGGGTGGTGCTTCCCAGGCTGAAGACAGAAAAATGGTTCAACCTTTTGTTGAAAAGTGATGCAAGAAAGGTTTTCCACATTTTAAGGCACCTTAGTTTAGGTAAAAGCAAAAGAAGGGAAAAATAGTCATCCGTGTCTACTGCATTGTATAGAATACCATTTTCAGAGAAACTTCTTAAAGATTGCACAATTCCCATGAGAAATTTGACTGCAAGGTTAAATAAAATTCTAATTGTAAAAGGTATTTAATGTCTTACTAAGAAAGGGTTTCCTGGCCCATGGTTTTGAGCAACATAGTGCTTAGTGACTTCCATTAATCTCCACCCACGTGGTATCCCAGTCAGGCTTAATATGTAGGCAAAAATTGAAAAAAACTACTTTTCTTCTCTTTGCAGACACCCTCTTTTTAAATGCATAATTAAAGCTTTCTTTCTTTTTGTTGTTGTCGTTGTTTATTCAAAAAAGGGCCACAGCACACCTTTATCTGCACTTTTTTCTCTGATAGCAAGCATTTTGCCCTTTCTTAAGTCAAAACAGAAAACAGGGAGAGCTGTACCACAATCTCAAAGACAGGTCTTATAATTTTCCACTTATATGGATGATTTATACCTAGATCTGTTCATTCAAAGCAGTTGGTGAAGCCTGGTGAGCTTAAATGCAAAAACAGAGGCCCAGACCAGTAAGTTTTTTGCACGCACACACATCCACACACATATACACATTGCTGAAAATTAGTAGAGAAGGTTGGATGTCACATAGAATATTTACAGGAGATGTGAATATGAGAATCTGAGAAAAGTCATTATCACACTCCACACATTAATTAATCCTCCAGGTAACTCAATGCAATACAGTTGATATCAGAGTTGTGACAGCAGCAGAATCAGCCCTGCAGGTTGGTTTACTAACTCAAGGCAAATGATAACCTTCTCAGAAATGTAACAATGCTTTTAGGCAGATATACTAATCATCAAGAGAACATGGACCTTACCTCCTTTAGTAAAGGAAAAACAAGGTCTGGGAGCTTTCTGAAGCAAGGATATGGCAGGGTGAGCAGCAGAGCCTGTGTGATGACACTGGTAGCTTCATGGCATTTGCATTTTAAGTTAGCTTGTAGTAACAAACCAGCTGTCAGTCAGTGTGTAAAGGTGTGAGCAGACTGCTCTGAATTGCATCTTTGTGCTATCCTCTGCATTTGTCAGCAATGTGTCAAATATCTTTGCTGTTTTGAGAGTAAGTGGAAACAGTGATGGACAAATGGGACTAGGACAGCATGTATGTGGCATATAAGAGCTTTATTCTGATGTGCTTATTCATCTTCTATCTTTGGCATGTTATTGGAAACAAGCAAGACAGGGATACATACTGTGGTATCATAGCAGCACAGGAAAAGAGTTTACTGCAGGTTGCAGATTTATGACTGTGGAAAGGCAGGAGAACAAATGTGCATCCCTCACACAATTGACAGAGCAGAAATACAGGTCTCAGCCAAAACCTGATGGCAAGACCAAGTAGGTCAGTCAGCATAGCATAATCTGAACATGACATATGCTGATGTTTTCTGGATTCATCAGAGGTGGAAGATGCCTTTTGACTATCAGATACCACTAGGGCAACAAGAAAGGATTCAGATGAAAAAAAAAAAGGGCAATATTGAGTTATGTTCTATTATTTATCACTGTTTCTTTGTTTTGCACCTTTTCTTCTGCATCTTGGTATTCCTTTATGTTTTTCTTTTAGGTGCCATAACAAATAGACCATATACTTCAAAATGCTTAATTTTTCTTATCCTTATGTTTTATTTTGTCATCTAAAGTGAAGAGGAAGCATTAAAATATCACTAATGCATACAATTTTCAATTATAAAACTATATTAATTAGAATATTGGTAAAATCACTGCTTCAGGAAAAAAAAAACACACACAAAAAAATTCAGAAACAAGAAACCACTAAAGTTGGGAGAATTTGCTTTGAGCTCATAGCTATCTAGGTTCTGTAAGACATTCATTGTCATTCTAAAATCAATAATCAGTAGTGCCTGGTGCAGCAGCAGTGTTACTCTCATGCAGTTGTAACTGATATTTCCTTACTAAAAAATGCCTCTACATCCCCTCTAAGTCATCTGTGCATCCTCAAAGATGGATGAGAATGCAGCCTATGACATTGTTATATGGAATTTAGAGTTCTTATTTGTGAAATTAAGAACTGTGATGTTTGCAGCTATGACACAGAAACAGTATGACTAAAAAGGAAAATGAACTAAAACCTACTAAAAACTTAGTACAAATAAGTTGCAACATATTCTGTTCTATCTTGTTTTGAAAATGTGACCAAGAATTAGAATGCATAGACAACTGGTTATTCAAGTCTGGACAGTGTCCAGAGGGAAAGAAATGTCAGCATTTTGCACACACTTTTGGGATGTGTGCATCATTATCTACTTTTCTCCAGTCTAATGCCCAGGACCTGAAAAGAGTATATATGGTCTTCAGCCCTGTCTCCCAGAAAACCAAATCAAACAGAACCAAATCAAATCAAACCAAACCAAACCTAATTAAAAAAAAAAAAAAAAAAAAAAAAAAAAATTCAAACTTTTGGCGAAAAAAAAAAAAAAGAATAGCTTCTACCTTTCTGGGAAAAAATAACCAAAACCCCAGCATCCATCAAGACTGATTATTTTTGGCAAAATAATCAAAATGCCAAAAATTTAAATAGGTCATATTGACATTGACTGAGTCTGCCAGAGTAGCTGCAAGGAGAGGAATTATCAGTAGCACACACACTTGAAAGTACTGTGCAGGTGACCAGGGAGACAATAATGCATCTGATAAGCTAATTGCTACTAGTTAATCAGATTGTCATCTTTGACGTAAGCACTTGTCAGTTTTCCTGAATGGTAAGGGTCAACAAGTATAAAAAATTCATATCTCCTGAAACTTGTGTCATCATCAGTGGCAGCTAAAGAGCATATCAAATATTGATTATCAGAATGAAAGTTTCCTATACATCTTTCATATAGATGCAGCTAACAATTCAATGAAGCAGATGCAAAATGCCAGATTTTACCAAATGTTTAGTGAAAGTGAGAATATTTGCTAAGGAAACCATTGTCATAATTATTTTAACTAACAAAAATATTGTTAGCTACATTACAATATCATACAGTACCCCATGAATTGCTGGCATACTGATAGAAATAAGTAGTTATATACCAGATAATACTCCTGCTACCTAATGTGGCACTTGGAGTTAAGTACATGCCACCAGATCACATGGGATGAAAACATACAGGTGTGGTTTTGACAGCTTTGGTTGCAGAACATGAAATGGGCTGTACATACACTTTTCCTCCCCTCAATGACGTTGGTGAAGATCAGAGGTTTTGTTAGAAGCTTAGAAAACAGTTTCATTTGCTTTCTGTGGTTATGAAGACAGCAATCTCAATCTAATTCTGCTGGTGAAATTATTATAAAAACTCAACAACAACAAACTAAAAGACTTGGCTCTGCAAAGAAAATCATCCACTTTGTTAAAACTGAATTTCCAAATGTTCTGAGTTTATTGCTTCTCCTTTTCTCTTACAGAGGGATGAATGAAACACACAAGTACTGATGATTGGCTGGACTTGTTTGCAACAGCTGCAGGAGGAGTTGCCAAATCTGGCTTCATATAAGATAGCCTAAGTGCCTGATAAGCATTAAAATTCATTTCCATTCTTTAGCATGCATAAAAGTACACTCTTGCTGTAAAAAATCTGACAAAATCCTTAAATGCTGTATGCTTTTTTTGGTCACCTTGTTTCATGCTGTAGCAAGAGCTTAATCGGCAAATGTCACCTCCTTTGTGGTTCCCTTGACCTTACTGTCAGATTTTTTCCACGAACAATTGCTAACATTTTTTTCTCATAATATGCTCTTAGAATCCTTCAAAAGCTCAGTGTCAAATGCATCCAAATGTGCACGGTAGTGGAATAATACCTTCTTTTGAAAACAATCTTCCATAGAAATCCCTCTAAGAATTAAAACTGGAAAAAAACCAAACAAGAAAACCCACCTCAAACTAAATATTCTGCTAAGAGGAAGATTGTATCACAGCTGTATTTCCATGTTTTATTCACAACTGCTTTTCTTCTTTCAGCTGGCTAGTCTTCCTTTAACTTAGAAACATCTACTATTGAAAGATAACATTTCTGTGTTAGAAACCAAGGGCCAAACAGCAGCACTTTAACCCTTTGGCAGGAAGCCCATGAGCTCCAGTCTATTAAAACACACAAGCTAAACCCATTATTCTTTGTTCTTGCTCCACAAAAAGGAAGGAATTGCAGGTTGTGCAACACTTAGTATGACACAGCCTTCTCCCACTTGTGTACCGAAACACTCCGCTGTTCTTTTTCCCACATGCTTCAGAGTAGAAAGTATTCTGGGGTCATTCAAAGCATACAAACTTGTCAGGTAGGAAAACTCTCTGAGAACCCTTCATATTCTTGTTCTTTTACTGCTTTTTTTATTGTAGCAGCTGAACACGTCTCAGTACTGTATGAAGAGATGTGTTGAACTTTTTTTCACTCCTATCCAGTGTATAGAGAGCAGGCTGGATTTTCCTTTGAACATGATATGTACATAATCCTACATCTACCCACGTGCATGATATCAGAAAAGATAAAATCAAGGAAATGTGCTCTGCATCTTAAGTAGAAGTTAAGCTGCAAAACCCTTATTTCTTGCAGAGGCCTTTGCAGCCTCCTTCAAAGGAAAAATCCTTACTGTAGAAAATTTCTTTCTTCTATGGGAAAGAAATCTATTGTTGTGCTTGAGTAGGCTGGTTAACTATTTGGGTACCTTAGTTCTTCAGTTAGGCAATCCAAATATAAGGTTTGAGTGTTTTGGATGAGTGAAGGGCTGGGCATAACCTGGTGCTCTGTAGGTTGCTCTCATGGGAGGCAGAAGTCAAAACCTTTGTGCCTGAGGTCCTGAGAAGAGCTACATATTTCCTATGCTCTGGACTTCCTGCCTGGGTACACTGAAGTAATTCTGTTTTCCACTTCTACCTGCTCAAATGCCATTAATTCAGAGATAATTCTGGTTTGTCTGTTTATCACCAGTTCCCTGGATACTTCCATAAGTGTTGTACTGCTGTTGCTAGGGAGATAATCCACTTCTGCTGATTAGTCACCCTCTGCTGCCATTAAGTGACTTCAGAGCTTAATAGTTCACCTGGACACAGGGCTGGGGTCACAAGGACTGGGAGCACCTGGCAGAGCAAGTGGAAATCAATAAAAAATAACATTTTTTTCTTTTTTTCCCCAAAAACATGGAAAATTCTTTGGGAAAATCAGTGTGGAAATTGAAAAAAAGAAAAAAAAAAGAAAATTTTTAAAGAGTGTCTGAGTCATTTAATAACTTTTTAAACTAAATTTAACCTTTAGTGGCATTTGAAAGCACTAAGGCAATGAATTACTTTTTTGGATGGGTAGAATCCTTTCTATACAACAAACAATTGTTCGGACTGATTTTCTATTAAGACACTCTCGCAAAATGAATTTCTAGTTTTATTCTAAAATCTATTCAGTTTTGAATGAGTCACTCAGTGCCCACACATAAGGGAATCTTGCAGTTTAAATAATATTTAACACTTGAAATGAAACCATGTTTTATATCTGAATGGTGAACTATAATTATTTCAGTTTGTAACTGTCAAGGAAGAAAAGGCAAAAGGCAAAGACAGGGAAGGGGAAGGGGAAGGGGAAGGGNTCCTTTACCAGGAGCAGCAAAAGGGGGAGACAGCCACTGGATTATTGTTCCTGTGCATGCAAGAGCTAAAAATGAGAGAACTGAAATATAAACCTTGTAAATGGAAAAGGGAAGGGAAGGGAAGGGAAGGGAAGGGAAGGGAAGGGAAGGGAAAAACCCCAACTTTTTTCATCCGCACCACAGATACTATTCACCCTTTATTTCTAAACTTACAGACTGACTCACAGAACTTAACAGGAAATCCAGAATTCAGCAATGACAAGTCAGGAGAGAATGGAGTCACATTCTGCTTCCCACAAACAACATAATTTATGCTTTTATGAACTCATTTAACAAGTTTTGCTAAAGGGTAAGTGCCATTCTCGGTGTTAGACAATATATCTGGATGTCTGTCTCATTTACACAGACAGAATGAGATGACCTGAACACAATTTTTCTCCACACCATACAACTTAATTTCAATACCCTGACTGAAATGTGTTTATACAGTGTAGTGATTTACTAGAATACAAATGCATCACTAATAGAAGGTAAGTAGAAATGTGATAAATCTCAAGGCATAGTTATTATTTTGGTCAATAGTGAAGTATTTTTCTGTTACCTTTTTTGTAATCTAGGAATGAATGAGCTCAAGCCCATTTTACAAACTAAAAAATGAGGCTTTATTAATTTTTAATTGTAATCTCATAATAACTTTCTGCTGTCCTTGCTGTCCTATGACAAAGGGTAGAAGAATATAACATTCACTGTGGAAATGCTGTTAGACGAAGTAAAATTTTTGCTCTGCTAGGTGAAGGAAAGGATCCTTCATAATACCAAGAATGATGCCCAAAATTTGTGAAACTGATGTATTTTATCCATAGTTTTGGTATTTCAGGGAAACTTCACAGCGATCAGCATTTACCCAGCAAGTAAGATGTTTAGGAGTTTCTGGCATTGCCTTAAAGATATTTCAAAGTCCCTGGAAAGCAATATTCATATCACTTTCCTCTCTCTATTGATCTGAGGTTAAACTCCATTAACAGCAATAGGAATGGCTACAGAAATATCTGCAATTCTGCTTTATTTAGGTTCCCTTGAACTGACATCTAATCTTAGTCAGCCAAATGGGATAAGGAAAAATTTAATATGGAAGACACTTGTGACAATTGCTCCACAATGAGATTAAAGCAAAACAGATGACACATTTTTTTCCCAGCAAAGCAGGATGCCATGTTTTGTGATAATCCATTTTGCCACAGAATACAGTCAGTGAAAAGTTCCCTTTTCACAAGAAACAGTATGATTAGAAAGACTTAATTTTTTAATCTCCTTCCACTTTTTCTATATAGACTGACAGAAAGAAGAATATTCGATGATTTTTTAAACAAAATAATAATTAAGAGGGGAAATGCATCTATATTTTTTTATGCCTAGTCTGAGAAATCCAGTTAGATAAAGTCAGCATTTAAAGCTTAGGTAAACTTATATGGGAGACATCAAGAATATATTTCCAGAGAGACACATCAGTTAACAGCCATGGTTGTGCTATTTTTATAGAGTGGGGGAAAATTGTGAAAAGACAGCACCTCACTAATCATGACAAAGCTTAGGAGGTCTGTGTAGTAGTGCTACACTGTGACCAAGAACAGGTTAATTCCCATTAAATACAAATAAGAGAGTCTTATTGCCTACTGGTAATTCTAGTCCTGTTTAGAAGATGCTGGGATAATTTGTTAGCCATTTGATTCTATCCACCGTTTCAAAGTACGTGTATATAACAGGCTGGAAGAATGATTTATCTTATTTAGTTGAAGGAACAAAAAGAAATGTCTTCCATGCAAGTTCTAAAGGATATTTTTTTCTCATTAAAAAGAAACAAAGCCTGAGAAATACTGGCAGGGGGAGATGTGTTTAAGTAATATGTTTGATTTCTATTTCCTCATCTTGAATGACTGTGAGTTTTAAATGCTGTTAGGAGGTCCATTAATGTGACACTGGAGTTTGTTGTAATGAGTAAAATGTCCCAGTGCTGTCTCCATGAGTGACCTCTGTTATCACCTTAGGCAAGGTCCCACCTCCCATCATTTATCTGGCCAATTAATGAACCATACAGGCCAGGGACTGTCTCTCATTCTGTGTGCCTACACTGAGAGGGTCCTGTCTCTGTGGCAGGAAATATGTATTACTGGAATACAAATGTCAGGGATTCAATTAAAGAAAAAAAAGTTTTAGAAACAAAGGGAAAAACTTACCTGATGTGACTGCAAACAGATTATTGAAAGGTTTATTTGTAAGAAAGGCACTTTAGATCAGGTAATCCAATTTGAAAATTTGGAACAAATTTAGTACATAGTACCAGCCAATTATAGAAAAGAAGAAACTATACTGAATTTTTTAAGTATGGGAGCATTTAATTTTCTGGGAAACAACTCAGGAAAATTTGCATGTCACTCACAGGTCAAGAAGGAATTAATACTTTTCACTAGCTTTTGAATCCACAATGGATATGGGAGGTCCCAATTCAAATACATACATTTCCAGTCTAAATTTATAGCAACCAAAACCGTATTTGTCTTGCATGAAGTAACAGGAAGTATCTCCTTTAAAGGAATTAGGAATAATGCTTGTCAATCTCTATATGTGCTCTCATTTAAAAAAGACAAAATTAAAATGAGAAGCAATTTTTATGGAAAAAATGTATTGCTTATCAATGCACCATTCAAAATTTGTTGATTTTCAAAAATTCAAGCTATCAATTTTTATTTGTTTATTTTTGTTACCATTTTTCAACAGGGAAACTAGGAAATCCCAAGAACAATTTTTTTCCCAATATTTTCAAACATATGCAAAATTAAAAAAAAAAAAAGAAGAAGAAAGAGCATTTGACTTTGTGATCAATTTAAATTACAAATGAAAGACTTACAGTTGGGTGATTTCTGCTATTTTAATGGAAATCATGCTTTCCATTAAAAAGTTAAATGTTTTACTCATTTTTTACATACTTTGCAAAATACTGATGGCAACAACTTTTATTTCCTTCACTTTCTGCTCTAAAATTACCTCTGTTAAAAGTTTTCCTCTGGTCATCCCAACTTATTTAATTTTGGTTCATATCACGGAAAGATGTTGGATTAATTCTTGATGAAACCATACCTGGAACATGTTCACCTCTGCTACCAATCTGTCCATGGAATCAGACTGGAGCAATTCCCAAACTAAGTGCCAAAGCATGTGTGGTATGGAAATTGTGCTCTCAGCACCAGCTCTTTTCTGGTCCTCGTAGGTAACAGGATTTGTCACTGTAAACATAGGCATAAATCATCATGACAAATCAAAACACCTAAATTGTGAGATTTCAATATTGTTGACACAGTTCTAAATATCCATAGGAAGGCTACTGCAGGAAACTATGAAAGCACTACCATATGCAGTGCTAATTACAAGTATAATAGTGCTAAAATTACAATAGCATATTTGCAGTATTAACTTCAACAAAATATTTGCAATCACAGGACTGAAAAATAAAGTAAAATTAAAATCATTAATCCCTGTATAGATTTTTAGATTCTGTGACATTTTCATAAAGACAATTTGAAATGAAGACTGTAGTGACTTAGAGTGTCTAACATAGTTCTTTTCTATCTGCTAAACCTATAAGTAGTTTATGAAAGATTTGCAGCTCTTAATTCACAGTCATTAATGAAGTTGTAATTTTGGGTTTGGATTCACAACACGAAGGATGAATAAAAAATTAGAAGTTTGTTCTACTATTCATCAGTAGGAGTGCAAGGTTGGCTAATTCAATTCAAAGACTTTAACCTGCTGGTACTGTCTCTGCTAGACTGGGGGTGGAAACCTATCAAGTGCAAAATAGAGGCTTCAAACACATTGTTAAGATAGAGTAGAGACTGTAGGATAGGTGTCAAACTGAAATTGAATGTTTGTTCTTAATCCCAAGAAAGTAATCAGCTGAGCGTCTTTGAGATTCCCATTTCCATATTTCAGTGGAGGAAAATAATCTCCCTTTAAAATGCCAATAGTCTAACCCTCCCCTGTCTTCCATTTTATGAGTCCTTTATATCTCCACAAAGTAAGCAGGACACTTCAACTTTTCATGACTCATTTGTGTTGCTCTAGCGGGGCAGAAATGCCATAAAGAGTCCCCTTTTTCCAATACTGAAGTTTTGATATTTCCCAATCCATGCATCTGAAAATTTCCTGTTCTTATAAAAAGTTTAACTATTTTTAACCTTTAAAAATTATGGACCTGCCCTCATAGTTTAAGGGTAGTGGGAATTATATAATCTATTATGTTGTTTGGGACTTTGGGTCTCTCTTCTGTTCCCAGCCATGCATATGAAAGTAGCAGGGAGCAAGAGACAGTAAACCAATACATATTCCACCTACTAGACAAAGTCCCTGTTCATAGGGGCACAAATAGCTGACTTAATGACCATCAGTGTATGACATCATGCCAGACTATGTTATTGAGACACATCATTTTTAACATCAATAATCCTGCAACATCACAGCAAAAGCTGTGTGAAATCACTTAGCAGTTGTCTGTAATTAGCTAAAAGGCATAGGTGAGTACACAGAAGGATGGCTTCCTGTTCTTTTTTAACATCTGGTAATTAAGTGGAGAAAAGTGGTGGTTCCTTTATTTTATCCATTAATCTTAACCACAATAATGTAGTCACAGCATTTGGATCAAATTGCAGAAAAGGATAAAAAGAACTGTCAGCATTGCGTTTCACACACCAATATCTAATCTGCATTTATTTTTCTGCATCATGTTCTTCATAGCATCATGATGGCTTTCATAAATGGAGAGGATAGGGTTACAAGGACATGCAGTAAAAGCATACTCAGACTGTAAGAGAGAGAAAATGAACTGGCACTCATAATCATATTAGGACTCACATATGGAATTTCACTCTTCTACTTTTTCTGTTTGTTTCAGCTGTGCCCCATTTTACTTAGAATTCAAACTCTTAGCCCTAAAGAATTCTCATATGATTTTATTCTTTATATAAAAAGATATTATAGGAGAATAAATACAGTATATATGTGTGTAGACTGGCTTTTACTGCTATAACAGGCACTTAGGTGGTAAAAGACTGAAATTAGGAGAGTTACATCAGCATGATGCTGACATAATATAGAGGAAATCAGTCCCATTCTGGATTCATTTTAATGCACAATATGAAAAAGAGAGACAAGAATAAAGTTATGTTTATGGCTTACTGGTATAACCAGCACCTCCTACGGCATATAACTTCATTTGAACAAATGCAAATGATTTATTCAGATACAGTACCTACATCTTTTTAGCAAATTCATTTACATTAATTTCATTTGAATGTAGACATCTGCTGAGAAACCATAAAGTATCAATTAAGCTTTCTCTATGTGTCATTTAACTGAAGTGTTTTCATCGTGGACATGACCATTGCCTAATTCAGAATCAATTTGTATGCAAACCAAACCAATTTTTAAGTATTTGGAATCAATCACTTGAATATTGGAAGCCCTCTATATTTGAAATATTGAAGTTACCCATTCAGTCAGCTATATTCATGCTGTGCACTGAATAAGGCAGGAGTCTAGTGAAAAAAATGCTGTGCGATTATGTAATTAATTCCAATACAGATGTACAAAAGGAGCACTGGTAATCTTCATTGCAGCTTTGCCTTACCCTGAGCAGCTGCCTTTACCTTTCATGTAGCAAAGCAGTGCTGCTGGTTTAATACAATTGCTTAGGGTTTTTCTTCTTTTTTTGTTTTTTTCTAAAATAATAAGTAAAATTTATACTAAAGTATATGGATGCATATTGTCTGCCACATTGATCAGCAACAAGATGGATGCTGCAACAAACTAGAAAATTTAATTCTTTTCTATTAGTCTTCCTGGGCTATTTTTTTTCCCAGTGCAAATGAACATCTCCTGCCACCATTTTGATTTTCCAAGTGACATGTGCAGGCCTCTGTGACTCAAACTAAAGTTCTTGCAAGCCATCCCTTGGCTACACCTCCCTATGGAAGAGGCAGTGGAGGGAGAGAGAGCGTAGCCCTGTGCAACACAAAGATGTGATCCCCTAACTCTTGCTCACATTGATGTGTTACCTCTATAAATAGGACAGACAGTTGTGCTCACACCCTCTGACCTGGCCTAGAAGCCATATTGTCCTAAGTACAAGGTTATCCTATCCAAGGGCAATATATCCTTTGGCTTTAGAGCTTCTTCATTAAACCTGGCTTCACACAGAACCAGACAGCTTACAGCTGTCTGCACTTGTCTGTACCACAATTTTTTTCTTCTCCTCTCTGCTATGTGAATTATACCTTGCTGCTGCTTTTCACAGCACTTTGTGACAGTGAAAGGAAGCAGAGCTGAGCATTCACTGCAACGTTCAGAGAAGGAAAACACTGTAGTAATTATAAACTTTTCTAATATTCTCTACAACTGCCTTTTGATTTTGTCTCCTTTTCCTTTACAGCTGAATTCCTGTCATATTTACCTTCTGCTTCTGTGTATCCTTACATCATACCTTTTCAGACTTGACTCTCCATTGCTTTCCCTTCACTCCTCTTTACTTTTTACTCCTAATAAATGTCCAAGTATGCTTTTCAGAAGCTTATGACTTTGATCTTTGGAGCAAAGTTTCACAGAAACCTTTCTCTCCCAAGATGATTTCAATCTAATAAACCAGACATTGAGTGCCAAGAGGGAGATATGCACTGATAGAAAACATCTATGGCTGGCTGCCTTGCAGGGCTCCCTGTCCTTGCAACCTCCTTCTCATTCAAATGGCCACATCCTGGGCAGCATTTTCAGAGGGATCATAAGGATTTTTGCAAGGAAGGGAATAAACACATACAGCTACAATATACAGGCAATGCTGCAAAGATCTGAAGTTGTTTCTTTCAGTTTTCCTTTCTTTTGGCAGCATTTATTCTTCACTGATTTCTCCTGTGCAGCGTGAGCTGGTGGAAAGTTCCAGGAGCATTCTTCAAAACAGACCAAATAGAGAGAGAGTCTTCTTGGTCAGTCTGGTTGAAAATCTTCTGCTAACCTCTTGCCCTGACTGTGGGTAAGTAGGGGAAGAAGGAGACAAATAATCTTCATGCATAATACCCAAAGCATTAAACTGCATGTTTCAAATTAAGGAATTACTCAGCAATGTGTCCAACTATGTTCCTGTTGGTGAGGACTTGCTTAAGTTTCATTAATCTTAAGCTTTTGTTGAGCTGAAAGAACAGGTATTTTATTGAAATATCGTTCAAACCAGAATAATTTTCTGGCTGATATAGTATAACATCACATTTGGAAACAGATTAATATTATACCAAGTGGTTTTGGCAGATTTTTCCAAGGTGGGCTATGAGTGTTTCCTGTCAAGCTGCACAGAAACAAAGACTGGACCTTTTCCCATTGAGAATCACTCCTACAAAAAAACAAATTTTGGATGACAAAAAACATTTTTCTGTGACTCACATGTGTTTTAGATTCATAAAGATAAAACAGAAATTATCACAGAGAACTGGAGTATTTCCCACCTCATGACCACATGCTCACTGTATCAGACTGCTCTCGGATTATGATAATTGCATTCAGGAATGAAGAGCAGCTCCAGCTTCCCTTGCATTTTTACACAAGCTGCTTCCTGGGATGATGGGTAGGTCCAGATCTCTTTTCTCAGCAAGTAGCTGTGGTGAGCTGCAGAGCAGCTTGCCCCTAGACTGACATTTTGGGAGACACAACTTTCTGGGTGACTACTCCTATATTACTGAGGCAGGTCAGCAACATGCTGGGTTTGAAACTGAAGCACAAATTGTCAAATTTTATATTCTTTCCCTCTGTCAAGAGATTAAAAGCACTTAGTTAATGGATCATTCAGAGTTCAGAGGCCATGCAAGATGCCTCTTCCACATTTTCATCTGTAGAATAAACCTAGCTTCTGTAATAAATGTTGTGAAACATGCAAAATTGATGAACAAGCTTTTTTTTTTCCTCTCAAGAAAGTACATCTATTTTTAAACAGTGTATATCTGCTGTTCCTAAGAGAATGAGTCTGTAGTTCTGCTGATTTACTGCTTTGTCTTCTAAAACAATTATATGATATGCCAAAAGCATTTTTTTGAGAAATTTAACTTTCTTCATTTTTTTTAAAACATCTGATAGTCAGTCCCACTGAAACAAAATAGACCTGATTCATGAAGATGTTTATTTCCAATAAAAGTCCTTAAAAGCTCATTTTTTATAGTCTTGCCTAAATTTCTAAAATTAATTAATTTTTAAAATAAAAAAAATAATTTTTCTCTATTAAAGTTTTCAAATAATATTGAAGTTGCTTGAAACAAAATTCAAACTTGTATTTCAAGCTGAAATTCTCATAAAATCATAATATTTTCTTCTCCCAGCTGAGCTCTTCTCAAGAGTTCAGCTTGTAGAAAGCTCAGATTAAATATGTTCAGCATTAGTTTATCTCCACTTCCATTGGTAAGAATTCTACAATGAACATTAGTGGGAAAAAAAAAAATCTCATTTTAAAAGAGATATTTATTGTGAAAGTTTTAATTTTAACTCTAGACCAGTAGATATCAAACAAAGAAAAAAATTTTAGGTGAGTGAGATGATTTTTTTTTTTCCTGAAGCCACAGGAGCAAGCTTTGATTGCAAGGTCTAAGATTTGGTAATTTTAATTTTGGTGTGTTTCAATGAATGGACAGAATCAACCCTAATGCCATGGTTAAGTGTGTATAGGAAGATGTTTCTTTAAAACATATATAATTTCAGTTCTTTGGGATAAAATACAACAGCTCATAAAAAAGTACCACCCACAATATTGCTGTTGTTACGAGTAAACATTAAAATCCATTACATTTTTATTTTCTGTATTTATGATTTTCTCTACTATCTTTTATATGCATTAGAAAATATATAAAAGTTGTGTTTTATAAAAAAAATTCTGTACAGAAACGGTTTAACCTCATTAAATGTGTTTTATTTTGCATGACTGAGGATCTGGAGAGTGCAGAAAAGCCTTGTCCTAATGATGTCAAAATATACACTCACACTTGTCCCATTGAAACTCCAGTGCTTTGGGCCTGTGCCTGCAGTGATGCAATGGACTGGGTAGTGATGGTAACAAGAAAGGCCATAGAGCATCACAGGAGATTGACACAAGGTTCATTTTATTATTAAAAAAAAAAAAAGAAAAGAAAAAATATAAAACTTCTGATATGAATAAAATATTTTTCCTGGTTTTTTTTTTGTTTTTTTTTCTTTATTCTGACCAATATTTCTTTAGTGATTTGCTAGATTTTTTTATCATGCTTTTTTGTCCTGAGAAAGTGTAGAAAACAAATGCTGAAATATCTAAGTAACTAAATACTCATTGCTTAGTAATATTAAACTAAGATTCTCTGTATGAGCTCTGCATCTTCCAATTTGTTTCATTTGAAATACACTCAAATTTTTTAGCCATTTGTCCTTCTTACCAGTCATTTTTATATAGAAAGTACAGCAAGGTGGCCTTCTTTACTGGGCCACAAATTTAGACACTGGAAATTTAGAAGTGCAAATTTAGGTGTTGTGTCTAGTACATTAGTTTCATTCTGGATAAAAAAAGTAACAAGTGTTACTCAGCTGTAACTCTTTGTCTTTCTTCATCTGACAGCAAAAGCAAGCAGGCATCTTCTTTACTGGGCCACTATGAATACAGCAAGACTGGTGAAAATGGAATCTATATAAAAGCAGCCAATGGTCTTACAAAGAGATTCAAGGAAGGAGCAGTAAAAGAGAATGTAGTGTAATAAGATTAAGAGGGAAAAGCTGATTTCCAAAAGAAAGATAAGAACTGAAATTCAGAATTAAAAGCTGTGATCATGGTTCACATGCCTTCAGTGTAAATTAGGAATAACATTGCTGGAGTTTCTGGAGTGGGATAAGTGTAAGTGAAGAGAAGACCTGCTTATTGAAATAGCCAAACAACTGACAGAGGTTGGTTATTTTTACAATTATTCAAAGCCACATGAAACCATGACCAAAAATATTTGAAGAAAATTTGAATTATAGAGGGTTGAAGGTATTATATTATTGCCCCCATTAATTTCATGTGTCTGAGGAGCATACTATGTAATCTTGTGACTATAATGTGAGGACAATCATACCCATTATCACCATTCCTACCCTCTCTGCTTTATTACCCTTTAAAGGAAACTTTAGTCTAAGAATCTGATACTTAGAACTGATTTTAGTGGCTACAAAATCAAAGCAAGTTTTATAACCATTGATGTGACTTCAAGTGTAGCCATATTTTCCCCTCTCACTGTGTTCTGAAAATAGGTGTACATATAACCACAATTTGCTAATTAGCTGTGGGAGTTCCTTATTCCTGGGAGCATAATAGAGGCCCTAGGGATGTGCACATTAAAGTGAATAACATACTGAGTGTCTCCTGTATGAGTTCAAGCACAACCCTAGAGTGCAGTAGGGATAAGAGTGCCTTAGGGGTCTCTTCACAAGGTGCCAGTTGTGAGCTCTCCACCACCAGCAACACCTCGAAGTGTTGCAGGCCCAGTGCTGTTATCAGCAGCACAGCATCCACCAGCCTCTGAGGAAGCACTTCTAGAAAATGTGTAATCAGCATTCACTTTGCCTACAGGTGGCAAGGGAAGTTATTGCATAAAGCATAAGATTGTTCCATGCTCCAACCTATGCTCCTCTGAGAAAAGACAACTTTTTAACACAATCAGCTGTCAGCGCTGGTGAAAAGGCTTATTCCTTGTCCCAGGCATTTGCAAACTGAGCTCCCCTCACTACTCTTAGTGAAAAGTCAGTCCACTTCAAGAGAAATAATTTACAGTTATCTCTTCCAACATTGGATGCTGAGCTTGAGGGCTCTTTCCCTGTGAGAGGCACAGAAAGACAAAGGACACTGCCAGGGGAAATTCAAGCAACCGCATCTATGACTTAATTTCCAGTAGTGCTTAACTCTCTACAGATTAAATAATGTTGGGAGCAACTACATGCTGGTGTTTCTGTTGAGTGGGATATATGGATGCCCAGTCATTTATACATTCTTAGGAAAAAATCTGGAAATGAATTGGAAAATTAGAGTCCAGTTTCATTTTGTAGTTAACATTTAGTGTTAACTACCTTATGATCCCATTATATTTCACAGCATGTGAAAGTCCTTGGAATCTCAGAGGAAAGAAATGCTGTGCTCCTTGTAGAGCTGCATCTGCTATTGCATTAACACAATATTATGTGAAGATGTTTTGGTTTCTCCATATTTTTGCCTTTATAAAACAATCCCAAGTAGTTATCCCATACAATAACAACCCAAAGCAGCTGTTTCAGAGGTTCTCTTGTCAGTTTTGACTTGACAGTACATTTACAGAAAGAGTTTGTGGTTTACAAGGCATTCTATGGTGTAATTTCTTCCTTCTTTTCCTTTCCCTTTCTCTTTCTTTTATCTTTTTTATTTTCTTTCTAGAATAAAAGACAGACTGATCCAACACAATGTATTATGTTATAGCACAGCATCTTGACTTTTCAATCATCCTTTAATACAGTAATTTGCTTGCCTTGAGTTATACCGAAAATCTATAAAAATGTAAATCTTGAGGTTTTTCTCAGATATTTGATGCTGTGATTACTGCAGTGATAACTTTGTCATTTAAACGCAGCCAGGTGGGGAAAGAGGTGAAGAGTGAACAATCTTCCACTGTTTTGATGCCCTCTTTGTATGTATACACAGACTTTAAATCACAATCCCCACTTTTTTTTAGTCTATCGTGTATATATGCTCCTATGTAACCAAACCTTTCAAATTGAGTTAAACCAACATGTCACCATTTACATGTAACTGTTTCTAGGGATGCTATTTCTTATTCCTTGAAGAAGCTTCTGAAATAGACCAAGAGTCTAACCAGCAAAGTTACAGGATTGTACAAAACATGGCAAAATTTAAGCAGGCTTAGCTTTTTGAAGTTTTCTTGATTGTTAAGCTCTCCTTCTGAGCTGGTTGTTTGGCAATATTGCACCTCTTTGAAACTCTAGAGGCAAATAT
Organism: Alaudala cheleensis; assembly: GCA_013398995.1. Taxonomy (NCBI): domain Eukaryota; kingdom Metazoa; phylum Chordata; class Aves; order Passeriformes; family Alaudidae; genus Alaudala; species Alaudala cheleensis. The sequence goes on along the minus strand of VWYE01005066.1, from coordinate 213,680 downwards.
GTTAAATGGAATTTTTAATGTAATTTTTCTGGGTCCAAATCTTCTCAATTGTTGAATCTATAGGGATACAAAGTTATTTTTCTTGTCTTTACTTTTTTTTTTTAACATTTTTAAGCATTTTCTATCTCTTTTTTGGTTTTATAAATCCCCTAAAGTGTAGCATAGAGGCCCTTTGGAAGTTAGTTTATGCATATAAAACCATTTCCCAGTGGGCAGCTGTATGCAAAATATGGAAATGCACAGCTGATTTATATTCCACATACCTCTCAGTCCCTCCTGCTGCACCCAGAGTATCTTAGCTAAGTGTGCAATTCAGTCCAGAAACACTAAATCTCACCATCACTTTCAGTGGAAACAGAATCAGCCTCACAACCAGAACCAAAAACAAGTACCCTGCACTGTAACCAATGATTTTCTAAATCTTAAGCTTGAATAAACACCAATGAATAAAATTGTGCTTAATATCAGTGTAACTGCATTGATATAAATAAATTCAGATGTATAAGGTGGACCTTGAAAGAGCTTGCAGCAAGCATGCCTGCTGCCTTATGTAATGGTGGACCTGAGTGTTGCCAGTGCTATTACTGAATGGACACAAACAAGCTGCCACCTTTCTGTCATAATGCCACACTGCGACTGGTGAAACGCAATCATACTGTTAATCTTATTAATTATGGTATCTCTTATACATAGCTTCTAACTAATATATCTTAAAATTCCTTACAGGGATTTCAGTGGCACAGTTTACAAAAGGGTATATGGGAAAGGAAGAGGAATGAGGATAGAGAGGAAGGACAGTAAAGAATATATTTCCTACAGACTCCTTTCAGATGTACTAGTGTGACCCTCCCTACATTACATTGCAGAGCACCAGGAGAAAAGAGAAGATAACCCACATTTTACTATCCCAAGAGCAGGCTCTCTCCTGGTCATGGCCAGGACACAGTTGACTTTTGCAACAGTCAAGAGGGAGTATTGCAAGGACCTGGAGGTTATTCTATACCATCTCACTTCATTTTCTGGTGGCAGAGGAAGGGGTTCCTCCAGGTGTTGTAGGCTGGAGGACGGAGCATTCAGGTATTGTCATGGGTTTTCTCTGTGAATCATTTGCCTCTTTCTTGTAATCTCGGTCATTAGTACTGTTGCTGTTACTGTGGTTTTCTTATCTCATTTTTATTTCCAGTAAATTTTTCTTATCTCAACCCAATATCTTTATTTTTTATGACTTGAATTCTCTCCAGCCCTCCACAGGAGAGGGGAGGGAGGTGTGTATGAGTGATGCATGGTTTGGAGTGGTTTCAGGGGGATCACTAAATTAGAGTCTACCATTGACAAACCATGACAGCCTCTTAACAAAATACTTCTTACCTCAAAATTTTAAATTATCTGTATTCCTTAGTACATAACATTACCATGTGCTGGCATTGACACATCTGTATGCAACAAGGCAGAGAAAGAGCTTTAGATAGTAGATGACTATTTTCCATTTTGCTGTATTTAAGCAAAAATGCTTTTCCGTGTGAAAATGCCAGTATCTATGTAGCATAGTATATTTTTAGCTGTGTCCTGTAAGTTTTCAACACAGCATGCATCACTCTGTTATCCACAGCTGTACTCTTTAAAATTTTTAATTTTTTTTTTTAATTTTTAAAATAAATATTACTGTATTGCTAATAATGATACAGATGCTGGATACCTTGGTAAAATTATAAAAGAATAGATACTGAGGGGTCACATGCAAAACTTAGCTTTCATCTGACACCTCAATGACAAGTCACAAAACTGTTTTTAAAATTCAGGAGAGTTGACTCATCTGCAAAATTTCAAATGGTGTATTGAAAATTTACTCCCTGTTGCAAACAAATTTTCAATAGAAAATATTTCTGCTTAGATTTTATGGAAAAGATTATTTATGCTCTTGAACATCTAATATTCTGTGGAGAGGAGTGCTTTCAGAGCACAAAGAAAATTGTGCTTTCATTGTTTACAGTTTTAAAGAAGCTCAATGTCAGAAAAGAAATGAAACTCAGTGGGACGGATGAGTTCTCAACAATAAAAGTTAAAAATACCCACCATTAAAAGTATTTCAGCAGCTGCCTAATGCCTTCAAAGATTTCTCGGGAGGTAGCTGAGGCAGGCACCCTGCCACACACCTTTGTTGTTTACAGTTTGCCTTCCTTCTGCCCCACAGATACCATGCTGTCATTATCAGAGCTGGTGCTGTGTTCACACTCCACTTGCATCCTCAAAAGGCATTCTAACTATGGTTTAAACAGGTGCCTATTCTTTAATCAAATGTATCTGCAGTCAGCTGCTTCCAGTGTCAAGGGTAAAGGGTTATAGAAAGAACAATCCTTTGCTCTCTTCAAGTGAGGGGATGGACTTAGGCCTGAACTTTGCTGTCATGTGTGGAAAACCCAATTCATCACAACATACATCTCTGTAGAGGACATGAAGGTCAACCAGAAGTGTCTGGAGGTAATACTTGCCTTGAAAGAGGAACTGGATGTCTAGCTCATACTGACTGACTGTCAGAGCATTTCAGAATGAGAATGTTTTTTTGTTATATTAAATATTTAAAGGTGTTAAATTTTTAATCACCTCTTCCATATCTTTAGAAGCCTTCTTCTGATATAGTCACTATTACTTATGAGATTTCATAGACAGGAAATCTTAAAAAACCCCACAGACTTTTAAATGGTCTGGAAAGAGCAAGTGTAGGACCTGAGTGTCTGGATTTAAGAAGAGCAGGAGGTTGTAATGACTGACATAGATAGAGGGGATCTCTTTTGGCAGTTCACAAGAACTGTTCACAGAACATCTTGCAACAGCTCTTTGCCACTGCTTACTTCTATGAAAAAAATATTTTTCTATTTTTTAAGGAAAGGGAAACTTGATTGCACTATACTGAATATACTTAAACTTTAGATAATGGATTCTCAACTACAAAGTCATAGGTAAACAAACTTTTTGAATTATAAAGAATTACAGGAAATCTGAAAAGGCATCCCACTTCCCTTACTCCTCCCAAGTAGTATTTCATTAATTCAGAAATGTGTTACTGCCTATTTCTTATACCACACAGTTCACAGACAATTGTTAGATGGAATATAACAAGGATTTAACTAATTGACATTAGCTTTCATTACTCTCTAATGTCTCAAATAAGGTAATATGAGAGTGAAATAAATTTAGACTAATGTAATATCCAATTAGGATATAATCCAAGGTAGATGCTTCAGTATTTGAATATTCTTTCCTTCATTGAACCCTCCTGATGAAGTCTGCCTTGCATTTCTCAGCAGTACATTAGGGGGACAGTGGTATTTCAGAAGAAGAACAGGAGAATTTCACAAGGCAAAATAAAGTGCCATATTTATTTAATTGGAGCAGTATGATCAAGATTCCCATGAGACTATGCTCAGATGCATAGTTCAGACATGAACTTCTTCTTTTTCATATTTAAAATTCCTCTTCCACAATTATTCCTGAGGAACTACAGTCACAGCAAGATGAACATAACTCAACTGACCTAGGTCTTAGATTGAATATCACTCAAATATGCTCAGACAAAACACCTCTCTTTCAGTGTAAAGATTTCATCAGTTTTCAGGCCTACATGGACAATGAATACAAATACAATTCAGATCCACTGCCCTGTCTCAGCCACATTTGTTGGAATATCAAAGAACTCAGAGAGACATTTAAAAACTAATTTTTATAATTTGTACAATTGGAGTGAGGTGTATCCAACTTTAAAAAAAATTAAATTACACCACCTGGACATCAGGGAAGATATAGAAAATTTATGCCAGTACATTTTAAAGGAACACATGGCTAAGCATATTTAAGCCACTACATTTTTGTTTATGTATTGCACATGTTAGAAATATAAGTGAAATATCATTCAAGGTCCATTTAGTTCTATATGTTTAGGCACTATATCCAGAGCCACTATTCAAGACTCCTTGAAATTTTAAAATCAGAACTCTTGAGATTCTACTGTACAATTTCGTCTCCTATTGTAAGAAAGAATATTATTTAAAAATCTCTAGTTTTGAAGAACTTATTTCCAAAATTCAATGTTTTTAATCTAATGGAACAAATGGAAATGTGGTCCCACTCTGGTCAATGGACCCAAAGGGAGTTATTCTGAGAGTGGTACAATCTATTTGCCTGTCTTATGCTGTCCCCTGCAGTTAATCTAATTTGTAAAGGCCATACCGAGAATTTTGTTTTGATTTTCTGTCAGTGATACTTTTGATACCATCAATAATTAATACTTGGATTCTCCACCAAAATAAAAGCCTACTTGTAACTGCAGTACAGCAAAAGGTAGAGGCCCTTAAATTCATAGTCTGTCAAAAGATTGGCAATGGAGACCACACCCGAGCTCTGACATCACGCAGTTCATTGACCCAGTAACTGGGTCCTTTCTAAAAGGACAGGATGAAGAAGNAAGATTGGCAATGGAGACCACACCTGAGCTCTGACATCATGCAGTTCATTGACCCAGGACAGGATGAAGACAAGTAAATTCAGGTGCAACAAAGGCTGAAAAGGCGGTGGTAAAATAAGGAAAGTTTCCAGAAAACAGTGTGGAATAACATTGTCACTTAACATAGTATGTCACTTTCATGACATAGACTTTCTTTTATTTTCATCTAAGGTTAAATCTTACTTACAAATTTAATTAAGGAACTAAGAGATCTTCTCTTTAAAATGAAAAAAAAAATCACAGCAGATATGTCTATAATAAAGACAGTAGTACTTGCATTTATTAATGACTTTTTTGGAAAATTGAGTTTATCACTAAGATGCACCTTGACATTTCAGAAAAATATAAGATAATTGATTTGGTCTTAATTCAAAATGTCAGCAGACTTTCTGAACATCTACTCTATTATCTTAGCATTCTGCAACTCCTCTCATACTCTCATTATTTATCTCCTCTAATTCCCTCTTCTGTTAATTTTTGAATCTCTATTTGTGTGTGATTTCCCACTCTTCTTCAAAACATGATATCCCCTTTTTTTCTGCAGTTCTGCACTAATTTTCTGGCTATGATCTTTGCTTCTTTCTCTTAAACCTGTGGGTTTAATAATTCCACTCAGGCATACGAAGGGCAGTGCAGACCCACTGCTGCACCCAGGACATGGAGTGTTCTACTTAAAACTCTTGCATTCAATTTCCTGCAGCTCAGCATTGAAAACTTAACCTCATCTAATACTGGTGATTGAGAAAAGGCAAGAAAAGGAAACTGTTCTCAGACTTCTTGTATTTACAAATTGAAGTGTAATAGAAAACTGTTTTAGTGATGACACTGTCATAAGTGTTATTGAGTTTTAGCCTTAATGGATCCATTATACTTAAAGAGAAACAGAAATGAATTAATAGGACAATTATTTGCACTGTTATTTGCACTGTGATATTTTAAGACCAGTAAATTTTCTAGTCGTTATCTTATTCTATATGGTAAGAGTGTCTGAAAGGAAGCTCAATAACTGATCAGAACTTTGCTGTTCACTAATTTTTTCTTCATTTTTAAAATGTTTATAGCTGCATCTTCTATATAACATGATTGTAAAATAATTACAGTCTTACTGGTGATGCTGCATTCTTTCAGTTAAAAAATGATTAATTATTGCTTATGCAGCCGTACTTCAGAGTAAATCCTGCAGATTCATCTGTGAGTGTTTGCTTCTATAGGGACCATTCCTGAGCCATCTAATAGCACTATTTATGTAAGATGCTCTTAGGTGATCTCCTGTGGGTAACTATAAAAAGTAGTATAAAAATACACCTTCAGATGAACTTCAGAAAGATGCATGTTTTTTCCAGTTTTTATTCATTAGACTAAGAAAAGATGTTACCTTTAGCTTCCAGGTTGGTTGTGCCAACAAGGTTTGTTTAATTTTTATTACATTCTGTAGGTCTTTTACAGAAAACTCTTTCTATGGAGCTAGATTTCTATGTGAAACTTAAGCTCAGCTTCACAATGCCTCTCTTCTTTCAGGAGAAAGAAGATGCCCTCAGGAGCAGCACTTGTGTTTTGTGTAAAATGCCAAGACCAGGTGGTCTCGAACTGTAGGACACACTGGGACTCTACTGCTGGAAAGGGAAATGCAAAGTAAGTGACTGGAAAATGCTGAGGAGAAGCTTGTATTTCACCCATCAAATATAGTTCAATCCAAGCAAAAAGTCACTGTGCCCCACCTCACACCTGAAAATGACATGCACTTTCCATTGCCATGTAATTCCCACCAGGACAGCTTCTAGCCATGATGGCTGTGACTGCACCAAATTCTAGACACAACAATTGATTAATTAATTTGTCTCTGGGGCTATGGTTTTGGTCTCTAAAAAGTGATAATGCAATGATAGTATTCTCCTTGTTTTTCAAGTGCAACTTATAAAATGATGGTTTTTCTACCTTTCCAGGTCTTCTGAATTAACAAATGCCCTAAAAATACAGCATGTGACACCATCCAGGTTTCCTGCTAAAGTTGCTTTGCTTCCAAGTACAATTGGTTCACAACACAAAGAAGGAAGATTGGGACTATGGTGCAAAACTTTTGAGAATATGACAAAGTCCAGAAACAGCTGAAGCAGGCAAACTCTACCCCAGTAAAATGTAATTTTTCTACTGTTTCCTATAGACCACAAGTTTCTTTTTGGTCTGACAAGAGCAGGTTCTCTAGACCTGTGTAGGCTTCTTTTGTTCAGATGTGATAACAGTTTATCTGGCAATAAGATAACTCCTGTTCAATTTTATTTTAGTTTGGCTTTAACTTGTAGCAATAAGAAGTGTTTACACTGTAGACATTGAATGACTAGAAGAATATAATATGGAACAGCACAGACACAGAGTGATACTAAAAGGTACGGGAAACACAAATCTCAATTGACAAAAGACACTACAGGAATGCAACTTGAAAATGTTCAGGTAAAAACACGTTTTTAGAGATAAAAAGGAGAATAAATAAACAGAATAATTGAAAAACAGTAAAAAGGAAGGACATTTAGATGGATCAGGTTAAGAGAATGCATAAAAATCAACCAAAGCAGCCCAAAGGCTGAGGACAGATCATGTGAGTCTTGGCAGAGCAGAAAGCAGCATCAACCCTAATATAAATTTCTTCCCAATGGAGACCTCAGAATGCTGACTTAACCCCCCCAAATCCTCATTGCTTTATTAAAAAATACTCAGTCTTCTCAGTCTTGGGATGCAGAGGAAGTTTGAAATGGTGAGCTTATCACAAAAGAAACAAGAATAGATTTTTGGTTTAAAATATAATTTTAGTATTAAGGTTTCTATATATCAATTTGGAACATGAATGGATATTATTATACCCAGAGCAAAAAAAATTTGCAATATTAGGTCTGTCTGACTGCTGAGGGGCACTGCTGAAGGATGTTCCAGTGGAACTTTTGGATGTTGTCATTATGGCTAAGGGAATTCCTTTTGGTTTTCACATCATCCATCAGCCATGTGAAGAAAACAGGGAAAACCACTGGGATCTTCACTTAACCTCATTCTGTGTGCTACTACTTCTGATGGCATTCAAATGCATTTGAATGTTTTAAGAGGTGAAAAATATTGATGATATGCAGAATTTGAATGAAACTGAAAATGGAAGATGCATGTACTCAGCACCTTGGGAATAAAATAAACACCAAAAAAAGAATCCCCACACAAAAAAATAAATCCCATATATTGTATTTCTTTGGCCTGACAGATAAAAGAAGTATTACTTAAAATATAACCTGAAGATGTTTGACTCACAAAAGGTTAGATTTGTAGCTTGCATGCTTGCAGCACATTCCATCACTATAAGAAGTACACTGATTTAAAACTTCTTTGTCAGAAAGAAATAGCAATTTAAGAATAATAAAACATAGCTAAATCTTGTATTGAGAGGTTGTCATAGTCATGGTACTCTCAGTGACAGTAGACAGAGGAAGATAACAGCTTTTGAAAACCTTATAACCCTTCTGCCTCTAATGCATAACTAAAATCAAGAACAGGAGAAAACAGATGCTATAATGCACAACCATTATGCATCTGACTAGGAAACTCTGCCAAGCATGAAAGGATAACTTGGTACCTCACAGACTATGGTGTATGGGCATTGTGCTCTGTGCAGGCCATGCTTTTGTGATTGAAACAGGATATCTTTTATGGACACAGTACTCTTTTGCCATCTGGCTCTAGTCTGTGGCTATTCTCATCTCTAGTTTAGATGAGTCTGTACTGGAAAAAGTACATGCTGGAAAAAGTGATCATATTTCACCAAAAATTATATGTGCCAGTGTCTGAAAGTTTCTTCTGGATTAAAGTTAGTGGATAAATTAAGAAATACATTTTTAAAAATGTACCTCTTATCCATCTGGAGTTAAAGTATTTCCAAGATGCATCATTGAGCTTCTATTGTTAGTTTGTTTTTGTTTTTTGAGGTTTTTTTAAGAAATAAGGAGGCCTTAGATGAAATAGTAGTCAATATTTATTTCTAAAGAAATAGATTCAGACTTAGAAAGATGTTCAGTGATATGATATGACCTCTTTGATATGATGATAGGTATCTAGTGGTGTTTTTAAAGGCCTACATGCTGTGACCTTTTCTATAAAATCTTCCTACTTCAGATGTCAGAGAAATAAACACTGCTTTAAAAAGTTAATTTAGGTAAGTATGCAATCCTACGAACATGATTCTAATGCAAGATCAAATAGGGACTGTTACTATATAGTAGCTAGTTCCCATTATGTCATGGTAATCCTATTTCAAAGTTTAAAACATTAAAATGTTCATTATGATAATAAGATCAAAATTATGACAGGCAGAAGAATGAAAGTATTACAGAATGGTCAGCAATTAGAGAATGGCAATTGGTAAGCCAATTGAAGAAGAAGAAATAATTTGCAAAGGTTATCCTAATATCTCTATTTTGACAATTCCACACATATTAATATCATTCACTCATATAATGATATTTCATTCTAAAATAGGTATGCAGCAGCAAACAGATTCACAGAAAAAGAAATCTTGACTGAATAATATTTAATCATACAGTTTGGAATAATTGCTAAACCTGAATGTTACTAACTGTAGGGATGTAGAGGCTCTGCTTCCAGTTTGTAGAAAAGTGATTGTTCTGAATAAAAATCCTGAAAAATACATCACTTTAAAGGTCTTGTGAGCTGGGAAAGAAGTTCTGATATGGGGGTCTATATGAAAACAAAAGCAAGATCTAAAGTAAAACAATAAATGAAAACAGTTAAGTGGCCCTTCTGTATTCAAACAATACCTATACTTTGGAGCATGAAAGAAAATGCCTTTATAATAGATGTTAATGATTAACCCTCTGCAGTGCCTCTTTCTTACCCACATTTTTCCTTATGTTATCATGTCAATTGAGGGTGGTTCTCAGACCCTTGGAAACAGTATATCTTGTTCTAACTCTGAAACATTTAGAATCTCAAGCACTGATGTATTCATACATCAATCAATATAAATGAAAATTCACAAATATGTGACTCTTAGGGAGGTCTCAATAATTTATCTCATCATGGAAGAGGTGCCAGGCAATGGTAAGCATAGCATATCCTTTCAATAATTTTTCCCTACAGGCAAAGGAGAATACAGCTTTCAAGTTACTTCAAGGTCAAAATTCCACTATGGGTTAAAAGGAGGTCATTCTTTATCTTGTAATGAGCTCAGTTGGTCCATTTGATGTAGACCAAATGGTCAAAATGAATTCTTCAATCTCTTTGACATTCATGCAGACCTTCTCAGCTTAACTTTTAGCTGTTTCATTATTTTCATTTTTTAAGGAAATGAGCACAAATACTATGCAATATGCACTTTGTTTTGAGGTATTTATCTGTTATTCTCAGCATTTTCCAGATACCTGCCATGGTTTCCAAAGCAATGTCATGATTTGACATGCATTATACTTTTCAAACAGCTTCACTTAGTGTGTGAATATTGTTCACTGTTTTATAGACCAAAATGAAAGCCAAATATTATATTAAGTGAATTATAAGTCTGCATTTTCCACCTATTACTTCCCCATGTGGGGTGCTAGCATCAGACAATTGATATTTCTGTCATGAGACACAATCTTTTGTCCCTCCACCTTTTCAAGTGCAGATAATTCTACATAATAAGCCAAAAAAAAATATCAACCCAAATTAATGACAAAGTATAATACACAGAATTGTTGTAAGACCATGAGAATGGCATTCCCCTGAAGAAAAAAAAAAACAACTTTGTTCTGTCTACCACTGTCTCTTTCAACACTGTGTATTTCCTAATGCTGATGTATTTCTGTCAATGCTCATTTGTCATATACCACATTGTTCACACTTCATGTTGGAGTCTTGCCCTTTCCAAATCTGACTGGACTTTGCTGAAACTCTTGAATAATGATTAGTCTGAAGAGTGTTATCCAATATAGATGTGATTAAAATTCTCTAATCCCACACAGCAGCTAGCAAAGCTTTCTCAGAGTCTGAGCATTTCTCATCATTCACTCATTCAGATATTTACTGCTATGAGCTGTAACCTATTTCTTACTCTTGTGACTGCTTTTGCACTCAGTATTATGAGCTTGGCCATTTTGCACACAGAAAAATTGTCCCTTTATGCCAAAAGGTTTAACAAAAATTACATAACTTGATTTTCACTTCACAGCTTTTAATCTGTTAAAAACATATTTCCCTTCCCCTTCCCCTTCCCCTTCCTTTTTACCTGTTCCCTTTTCCCTTTCCTCCTCCCTGCTTCTATTTCCTTCCCTTTTTATTTTCTTCTTCTTCTCTCTTACTACAACTGATCTTTAATCACCGGTGATTTGAACCACTCACCCTAACTCATGTTCTTCTTGGCAAATACTGAGCAATACTTTAAAAAAAAAATTACTCACAGTTTTGGCCTTTTCTCTTCTCTTTGTGCAGTGACATTTTTTGGGCAATTTTGCAATCTGTGGGATAAAATTAAAAGGAGGGGAGTAAGGGTGAAATCTCTATCTTCTGTTCTAAAATATCATTTATTCTTTCACTTTGGTAGCAGATACCTGAGATTGTCTCTTTGAATCTTTTCAAGCAATCTTGGCTCTGTAGCTTTTTTTGTTCTGACTTAGAACAGAAAAATATTTAATTGGGGGAAAAGAAGGACTTTGTTAGGTGAAAATTTCTTGTGGCTTCCTCATTATTTACAAATTCTAAACTGCAACAAAGTGTTTTTGCAGCATTATAATTGCAAGGCAAACTCACAAAAGTAATTTGTCAGCATGTCATTGGTTTCAATTTAGGCATGGACAGGAAATTATTCCAGTGGATTATAATCTGGTAGAACCAAATATTTGTAAAGAAGAAAAAAGATCTGTTTAAGTTTTTCCAAAATGATGCAAAACTGGTCATCTGATGATTTGCCATAAAATTCCTGTTTGGAAACTATTGGAGTCTCTGATTTACCAACACTAAAAAAATGTGCAACAAATAATAATGTGAGACATGCTACCCACATTATAAAGATCCAGCACCATAATTCTATCTTTTGCTTCCATCATCAACTTTTAAACTAGAGAAAGTGTTTATCCCAAAGGATTCTCTATCGCTGTCTCATTAACACGTACAGAATTTCCCTAATCAGCCTTTCAGAATCCTATTCAATTAACAGAAGTGGTTAAAGAGCTTGTCATTTTCTCAGTGTCACCATCTTTATTTCTTTTTCTGACCATGCTTGTCAAATGCTGAGGCTCAAGACAAAAAGTTCTCTTCACAAACAAGCAAGCAATCCCCCAAATCCCAAGTTAAATCAATCTTACATTTCTTCAAATCATTTGGAAAAGATGAAATTGCATCATTTTTCATAGGTCATGAAATGTAGTACCAGTTTGGCAGAAAATAATAGTGTTCTGCTAATAAAATGGTTGTTTGCAGGAATTGGAACTGACCATATGATTTACAATATCCTAGTCAAAAATTGTATTTATCTTCTTATCATCATCATCATCACTGCCCAAATTAATGGGCTCATCCCCTTTTACATTTTCTTCTTTAGGAAATCTGCATAAAAATCAAAAGCATTCATTCCCCCCAATATTTTTCTCACTTTTACCTTGATGGTCTTCTAACAAGCCTTCACAGAATGTTTTCCCTACACCCCTTATCCAAAGCAAATGGCAACTCATACTCCTGTTATGACTTCACTGATGAGTCTGCACTCAAGTGTCATCCAGGGCTGTATTCAGTTTAGCAAGACACGTATGTAAAACTCTTTCAATACATGACAAGAGTATGCAACAGTATCGGAATCAAGGGTCAGTTTTTATTGACATATGATGCCAAAAGAAGGCATTAAACTAACAAATACTGTGCGGAGACTCTGCTTTAAATCTTTCCTTTTTTAGAGGGTGTGAAGCGGAAATCCAAACACAAAATATTTCCCCCATATCTTGATAAATAAAACACTCACTCATCAGATTTGTGGGGTTGTGTATGTAAGAAGAATGACCTTAAAAGCTTTGTTCATTTCCTGACAATCCTCAGCAAAACTACAAGTGATTCCCCAGCTGGGTAAACTACTCTTCATCAAATTAATCCTTTGAAAATGATTGTGCTTTGAGGAAGAAGAAATGTTTCTTGTCTATAATTTTTCAACAGAAAAGTGATAGAGCACCTCTGCTGTGGAATTGCCTTTGTGTCCATCAGAGATTCCAGGTGGACATCTACTCTACTGCATTTCCTTAGAATGACTTAGGGTTTGGGTATTTCTGATTAAAAAGTGTGCAAACAGGACACACATCTGAATTTAGTTAGCTACTAATTAATGACCTGTGATAAAGAGAGTCAAATATATTGAAGAGCTGGATAAGAGAGACTGGAATAGCATAGAAAAAGACAAGGATTTTGAGAAGCAGCATCCTCAGAAAAAATAGATTGGACTTCAAGAAGGCAAATGGCAAGGTCTTATGCTATGGACTGAAAGCAAGGGGATGGACTGGGTTGAGACGGACTAGATACTTGGGCAAAAGATAACGTTGTCAAAATGACCAATGGAAAGCTGCCCATGAAAGTATTTATGACGAATATTAGGGGATTTCAGCCCTCAGAAAAACATGTTAGAGCAGTTTTCCAATAGGAATAGTGTAGAAACAAGCTTGATCATTTTGGGAAATGGATTAAATACCCAGGCTGCCAGCAGTAACAGCAGGTAGAACTGAGGAACCAAATGTTTCCTTTCAATTTATGCTCCACAGAGTAAATCTGGCTCAAACAACTGGCATTTTTATTTAGCAAAGTGAACAAAAGGAAACCTGGTTCCTTAGAGAGACATGGAATTAAACAGTTTTGTTATGTAAGACCAGACAAAGACACAGAAGGATTTTAACTATATCATCTAGGAAAGAAATGTAACAAACATTTAGGTAGGTTTCATCTAGCTCAACTTAGAAGTCTTAAATTTATATTATTGAATCTGTTTCAGGTAACTTTTTGACGGAGGGAGAGAAATGCTGGAAGGTGATTTATTGGATATATCTTAAAAGTCTATCATAGCACAAATGTCAATTTTACCCATGTTTTTAAGCACCAGTTTTTCATTGTTTTATTTAGAAGCTATTTTTTCTTTTTATAGACAAACATATAATTTAATGTAAATTTTGTTGATCTCATAAAAATTTCTTTATGAGGGAAAAAATAGGTTAAATTTATCTTACGAAATATAAGTTAATATGCAATAAAATTACCCATAAACCCCAGGTTTGCCATTATAACAATGAAAATCATGATTTAAAAAAACTCGAGCCTCATGATTATTTTGTTAATAAGGAAGAAACCATGTATTCACATGCTGATTTGACATTGGTAAAATAATTTTCTTAAAAATAAATGCAAATGAGAAAAAAATAAAGTACAGAGAGGTATGAAATCGTTGTTCTGTTACCCTTGGGTATGGTGATACATCTGCGATATCAGATTAAGAATACATTAATTTATAAATGGGCAGAGGACTTCACTGAATAGTCATGTCAGATTATAAACTTGTGAATTGATGATGAAGTAATTTAAGTGCATGGCTTTTCTCTTTTCTTCAGTGACAGAATCCAGTTAACAGCACCAAATATACAGCCAGTGCTTAATGCATTGATAAAAAAAAAATTGAAAATTAGAAGATACATTTACCTTAATGTAAGTGAGCTCTGTACTTAGTAAAAGCACAATTTAACACAGAAAATAAGAAATCATTCTGGTGTTCCTTCTTTTTAAAGACATTCTGAATCAAGCAGTTGTGAATTTCAACAGAACAAAATAAAGGAGGATGGAAGGAAGGAAGGAAGGAAGGAAGGAAGGAAGGAAGGAAGGAAGGAAGGAAGGAAGGAAGGAAGGAAGGAAG
>VWYE01005066.1:186007-197826 GCA_013398995.1 Alaudala cheleensis | reverse complement strand
TTTCAACAGAACAAAGGAAGGAAGGAAGGAAGGAAGGAAGGAAGGAAGGAAGGAAGGAAGGAAGGAAGGAAGGAAGGAAGGAAGGAAGGAAGGAAGGAAGGAAGGAAGGAAGGAAGGAAGGAAGGAAGGAAGGAAGGAAGGAAGGAAGGAAGGAAGGAAGGAAAAGACAGAAGACTAGATAAGACTCTCAGACAAAAATATTAGCTGACTGCAAGAAAACCAAATTCCTGACAGTGCCTTAACACACTGCATTTTTTCCCATACAGCCTGTTTATGGTAGCAAAAGCAACTTGCTTAATAGCCAGATGATCAAGGTAACTTAGTGGGTATTGATCAGGCATGTAGCAAATTAAAGTATTAAGTTGCTTAACCTTCACTGGCAACTCACAAAGTTATTCACACAGGTAGCTCAGTTGAATTAATTAGGATTCTTCAAGTGGACCACAGTTGAAAGAGAAAAATTTTCTTATCTGAGGTAGATTTTTGTTACCTAGAGAGTATTCATACTCTGCTCTACCCTCTGCAGCAGGCACCGTGTCTTGGGAGAAGGGGGAAACAAGACACATCATTCTTGCAGAATTTTACAAGCAGAAGAGTCAACTTGTTCTGTTTGGGCTCATCTCCTGTTTGGCTTTCACATATGGATGTCTATCCTGAGAGTATAAGAGGGTTTTTTGAGTTACAGCACCTGGGAATCCCTGTGCACAACTGGCTGAGAGTCTCCAGTCCTTAAGAAGCTTGTTACAACAATATTCTTTGAATTTGCTGCTGATCCAAATTGTGCTGCTTTTGAAAACTCACAGGGCATAATTTTGCTTTGGTGCTTGAAATATTATTTATTATTATTCATTTATCAATATTTAGCTGTTACCTGCTCTTTATATTGGCTTCTTTTCAAACCAGGAATGTACCCAGATTTATTCCTGATATTATTATTATGTGGTGTTTATATAACTACTCAAATTTTAGAGAATAGTCTGGATCCATCCCTTACCAAACAAATGCAGACTACATTTTCCTTATCAGAGGGATGAGTCCCTTAACTCAGGGATTTCTACTTGAAGCCATTAAACATTTTCCACCGGACTGGGCCCCACATTCCTCTGACATCAACAGGAAATCTGTAACACAGGCTCCTCCAGTATTAAACTGGGTGTTTTACTTAAGTTGGATGTTTTTCACAAGCCTCAAAACGTAACTAATATTTGGAGCGCTGGTATTCTAGGAACATAAATTAATTAATTTCTTTCTTGTATTGATTCCTAGGAAGATTTAAACATATGGGTTCCAGTAACACTAATAGGAGGTGCATTTCTTAATCCTAAGGTCTTCAGTGGGCAAATAAGGCACTAAGAGCAAAAGGCACTATGCAGCATTAGAGGAAGCTAAGTGATTCTAAATGAAAATTCAAGCACAGGACACTCTTTCTGATAACATTGGCTTGACTAGAACCTTCTCAATCATGGGTTTTAATAGTCATTATTGAAACAATAAAAGGCATAAGTATAAGGAATTAAATAATGGCCTGTTCTTAACCTTGAGATAAACATTTTAAATATTACAAATAACTAAAAATAATGTCATTCTGAATGCAGACAGGAAAAAAGCATATACTTTTCAGTGTTATATCAACTAGGGCACCCAGGAAGAGCTCTTATCACTGTACAGTAAAGAATAAAAAGCTGGAGACCTGGCTAATCTCACAGCTTCCCATATTTCTAAATTAGACTTGCTAATTATAGTTCAGCTCTCTTATAGCCAGTTCATTATATTTTGTATAAGCAAATGGCTGAGGGCAAAAGAGTAGTAGCAGAGATACAGTACCAAGTTACTGAGATAACAGAATAGCACATTGATACATTGACTGACATGAACTGTTTTAAAAATAATAAGACCAAATAGATGGTTTTATCCTCTTTGGCACATCTCTGATTATACCTGCTGTTTTTCCTGCTAGTGCTGATTGTTTAATCTGTTATAAATATTTATTTTACTCTTCAAAGGGAATAGCTTTCTGGGAAATTTACTGGACATTTATTTCACTTTGCTAAGTAAAAAATCCATTTAGAAATAGAGCTCTCAGTGAGATTGTGTTTGACAAAGACATGTTAGTCTTGACTCTATCCTGAGATAGTATTTGAATTCAGTGGTGTTACATAGGCATAACTGAGGCTTGAATATAGTCCTGAATATCATCAAGAACATGGGATCCCACTGTTGAGAATACAATTGTGAAAGCTAACAGTAAATAAAAAAATACCCACTTTTTTCTTGTTGCCAACAGCTGGAATAGATACACCAATTTCATCTCCCTGTAGGCATGTAGAAAACCACTGTCTTTAGTGTGGGGCTGCCTCATGCTCCACACCTGACTGGGTCCCTGGATAAGAATTTAATACAGACTCTCATCTCTGAAGTCTCCTATGGGTACTTATAGCATTCCACTGGTAAAAATGCAAAGCACATAATTATTGATGACTTTCTGTTTCTCCATTAGTCTGCATTTGCAATCTTCATACTTTATCCCTAATGTGATTTTGATGAGAGAACTCTTGCACAGCCTGCACCTGGTATGTTATTAGTCTGCAACCACTTGAAATATGGGCTTCATGCTGCTTCATGGTGCTCTCTGCCTTAAACAGGACTAAATGGACACATTTGGGTCCCAGTGTTTTATCACATACCTATGTACTATTCTGTGGCACAGCAGTATTAATGACCATAGGAAAATATGTGGGAACATAAACATTCATTCTTTTCTCCCTTCCCATTTTATTTCTTTTGTGCCAGCGTGATGCTGGCCAAGAAAAATGATAGAAGACATTGAGAAGCAGAATAGGCTGTCATGGAGCAGCTGAAGTGAGATTGTTGAGTTTATCAACACACAAATCTGGCCAGGCACTGAAAAATGCTGGCACTAAAATTAAAATTGAAAATGTTTCTGTATTGCCACATTTTCTATAGCCTGGTGTTAGACCTGGAGTTTCAGTTGATAGCTGGCACATGATACTACAGATGTTAGGGTTTTCTATTGTACTGAAGAAAGCCCAAGTGAGTTATCTTCATTAACTCTCAAATTCATATGGCATAATGTTCTTTGTCACCATTTCTCAGGAGAGAGGATACCACAGCTGTCTGTAGAAAGGATGAGTATATTTTCCTAGCACACTTAAACAAAGTTAGAATACAGTTGTCACAAATCAGGAATAAAAAAAAAAATAAAAGAATGCATTCACAACAGACAGTCTCATTCTGAGTGACATAATTTGAGGTTTATCCCTATTGCACTCTTCTTGTTTTTCAGATTCATTAGCATTGCAAAACAGAAAGGCTGCTTTTGTGTCCACATCAAAACTATTATCCCAATAAGCACTAATTAGCACCTTTGGGCTCAATCATGTTCCTACTGCAATCAATGCCAAAAATATTCATTGATTTCAATAGAAAAAAAAATAATAAGGTCTTCTGTCAGTAGCTTCAGCGTGGTCAAAGGGAGTCTGCTTTACCTTCCTATATCTGTCTGGAGTCTTCACTGTATGTATTGCTGACTTTCATTCAAATTGCCAACACAGCAAAGCTGAGGTCCCTAGAGGTGAGAACCTTACTGACATTTTAAGACTAGGAGTTAACATTCTCAAATATGCTAATGTCTTTGGTATGTCAGCTCTGGTACCTTTCAAGCAGCTCAGTCTTCTGTATGTCAGATTTTTACCAAAAACACCTTACTTTGCTCAGGTTTCCAAGTCAGGAAGAGAGGCTTGTACAGCTCAACCACTCATACTAAAATTTTCATCTGCAGTTGATTTCAGCTCTAACCTTTAAGCATCCAAAGTGTCCCAAAGAAAACAATAAAGGAGATCAGTAGTTTTGTGTCTGGATGGTTTAGATGAAACAGGGAAACACCTAAGAATTTGTGGTTGGTCTTTGAAAGAGTTATGTATTACCGCTTCAGTAATGAAAACCAAAATATATCACTAAGAACAGAACTTGGAGAAAAAGCCTGGAACTCTTCTCTGATTTGGAAAAATTTAATTGATTTGGAATATAAATAAATAAATAAATAAATAAATAAATAAATTCCCCTTTTCAGCCTCCCTAAGTTCATAAACATATTATTTATCTGTACTTTTAAAGTGAACTTTGAAATGTAAGTTGCTTTAAAAATTGAGATATGGATTCTTGAGTCACATGGTCTCAAAGGAATATGGTCCTACATTGGTTGTCTTTTCCTCTTATTTTCAATAACAAATTAAGAACCGTAATTTTTGTGAAAAATGTGGGAGGCATTCATTCTACTTTTTAGAATGTCTAAAACTCCTCTGAAAGGTTTAATAATATAACGTTTTAAAACGCTGGATCCCCTATGCAATGATATAAGAAATCTTCAAAGGCAGCTGTGTTCCAGAGAACATCCACTTGTACAAATACACAGCCCTTGTGACTGGAGTGAAGAAATGCGCACCTGTACTTTGGAAAATAAAAGTTTTTCAGTCAGTGTGAGTCAGTCAATTGATGTAAAGCTGTGGTGATAGTTATCTTCCTTGAGTCAAAAAATTCCTTTCTGACTCACATTTATTGCTAACCTTAACAACATATGAATAAGGCAACACCAAATACTTGTGAGTGTAAATCTATTTGCTAATGATTTCACAAATTTGCTAATGTGCTGAATTATTCTGTTAAAGCCTTGTGAATAGATAACAATTTTGACATTCTTAGTTCCTTGGAGTAAACAACAATAAAGAGTCCTTGTTTAAAGGTCTGATTCAAACAAGAAAACAGATTTACAGTCTATTAAAGTGCTGTAAGTATTAATATGGCATTTGAGCTGAGCCTGCCCCTTTTTAATTGCATGACCTTGGTAGTTTGAGGTAAAGAGAAGATTTAGTACTGAAATCACTGGTAGTATACATTACTTATTCATCAGTTAAACGATACTTTATTGTACTGTGCTTATCTCAATGGGACTTATTTCTAGGAAATAATTTATACAACAAGTTTATGCACATTTTTTCTGCTCATGATTTAAACACAGTTTTTTAATTAATTTTCTCATCCTATGAAAAATATGTGTTGGGCTCTTGGGACCATGACACAACGTCTGTGTCATTTCACAGTTCTAGTGGGAGAAGGACTTGAAATTTACTGTATTATTGGAGTGTGAACAAAAATACATTCCTGGTGTAAGTTAACTTCTTGCTCTCTAGCCTTGTCTCACTGCAAATCAGCAGAGAAGAGCCATTGACTGTTTCCTGTTCATGTTCTTACCATGACCCAGTAAGGGACTATCTATGTTTTCAATAAATTTGGAAGGAACTGTTAAATTTAAGCCATTCAAGCCAAGGAGTGAGTTATTAACATGAAAGCTTTAATCAGGTTCTATTAAAGTGTTTGAGGTTTCTAAATCTAAATATTCTAATCTCACTTCATATGTTTGTTTTTACCAGCTCCAACACATCTGCTGACATAGAAATACAACTGTGGAGCTGCTTCCTAGAGTAACTGACTGAAGATTCTTGACATCACAAATAACTGACTTAAATTTTTTTTTATCAAATATTAGGTTTTACCTTTCACTATCCAGAGTTGTTTTGTTGTTGTTGAAAATCAGATCTAGAATTTAGCACCACAGATGATAGTATAATAAGGAATAATTTCCTATTTAAAGAATTCACTTCTGACTTACATTTTCCTTGGGTTAATTGATTTTTCTCTTTGCATTTATTTCAACACAACATTTATAGAGAGGATTATCATATCCAAAAATTCATTTTTTCTCTCTTCTTATGAAGTAGTGTCTCCATTCTTCTGAACATTTTGGGACATCTTTTACATGTGCGCTTGATCTTGTGCTCATCTCTTTTAAGTATGGTGATGAGAACTGAAAGCTGTGTTTCCAGGAAGAGGCTTACTAATGCCTGGCATGGTGATGCCAACGTTTACTTTTTTCTAGTGGAATTATTTTCTCTGACTGAGGGCATCCAAAATCCAGAGTTGCCTTCTGCAGCTGCTAGATTGATGGATGCACCCATATCTTTATCCTCTGTCATTCCCAATTGATGAACTTGCAGTTCAGAGCATAAAATCATGTTAGCACTCAAGTGAGCAGCCTTCCTTTCTGCATTATTATGTTTCTTCCCAGAGCTGTGGTTCCAGTTCTCAGGGTCAGGCTACTTGTAGAATATTCCAATCTTCCTCTCTAGCAATAAAGCTTCCTACCTCACTGGCATCAAATTTCACTGGCCTTCTCCTATGTATGTGCCAAGCTTGTTAGTGAGCATATTAAATAAAGTTATCTTCCAGACCCATCCTCTGTGAACTCTTCTATACCTGCATGAGGTGCTCCTGCATGAGATGAGCTGAATTTTATCCATGGCTCCTTCCCCTTCACTTTTTCCTTAACATTTCCATTTACTTTACAATACTAAAAAGCTATGAAATCCAAGTGAATTAGGTCCCATATCTGCTATCTCAGCAGGGAAAAATAGATGGTTAATCTATTTGAATGTAGCTTTTATAAAGACCTTGCTTTGCTTTCCAACAGAAAAAGAAGACTTATAGAAAGTATGTGTCATCAAAAGTCTACCTAGCTCATGAGCTCTTCACTGACAGACAACAAAAGCAAGTCTTGAGGAAAGAAAAAAATTAGCACATGTGATATTTCTGTAGCTTGTTACTTTAACTCCCAAAATCAGTGAGTCAAAAAATTTCTTGATGTACAGGGGATCCCAGGATTTATTAGCCTTGAAAAAGTTATTGAAATATATGATCTGTTTTACTTTGAAACTTCTGCTGCTTTTTCTTCCATCAAAGCACTTCAATAGAAATACAACATGTCCCCTTTTCTCTCTGTGTGGTTGGTTAAAATGTTGGCAAACTAGATTTCATGTACCAGATTTCTTACAATATTATGAGTCAAGATTTATAAAATTTACCATGATTTTAGAAGTTAATTATCTGAGTTCTGCTTCCACAGTTTTTCCACCTTGTAATTTCATTTTTCCCATTTGTCACTGCACATTTGCTACTGTGTTTGGCATCATTAGTTGTACTGAAGCCCAAGTAGAATAATTGTTTTGAGTGCTATTTGGATAGCTGCTCCTTGCTTGTTTTTACTGTAGCTTTGGTTGCTAGTTATAGGTGAGGATATCTCTCTCAATTTGAATTTTACCATTTCTCACCCTATCCATAAAGTTTGAGTTCTGAGGCAGAGATTTTTTTGATAACAAATCCTCTATTAAATTCCACAAAAATGCTTTGTTTCCTCCTAATACCCTCCCTGAAATCATTATTCCTCCAGTCCAGACTGGAGGTGTTGCCCACAAGTATTTTCTATGGCTGTTAGGGATAGTAGGTCCAGATGCTTTTCAAATCTTTGATTTAATGACATTTCAAAGTCCACTCTGAACATCTGTCTTTGCTAACTGCATTTATTAGTTTCTGAAATCCCAAAGACAGAGAAATCAAGAAACTTAGTAACAGAACAACTTATTTATATATTTTGTATAGCCCAAAGCTGGAGACACATGTCAACTTCTAGTTGAAATGGCATCAGAGAAATGGTTATCATTGCCTTTGCTTTCTCAATTGTTTATAAATCTGTCTCAAAAATTTCTGTCCTGTTGAGAATTTTCAAGTGATTGCTCTATTTGGGACAGAACAAGATGGACTAATTTAAACAGTCTCAAAGATGATCTTTGCTACATGACATTTTTTCTTTGAAATCATATAGAAAGTGATTGTAGAAGCATCTCATCCAGCCAAAGCCAAAAAGGAACAATCCTCAAGAGGATGTGGCAGTGATAATGTAGGGTGAACTAAAGAGTGGCACCAGCATACCTACAAGCAGAAAATGACATGTATGTGCAACTTAACTCCATCACAATGCAAAGTCAAACAAGTTGCTTCAGACCATCTTTCAAAGTAGCTGAGATGAACTTTTTTAAAAAATGTTGCAACATTAAAAAACACAGTTTTTCTGCATATTCATGAATGAGATTAGGGTTTCAAGGGTGACTCATGTTTAGAGATGATTTTTCTACAGTAAATTTTCAAGCTTTCCTAGGTCACAGTTACCAATTGAAGAAATTATTTTCTAACAACAGAGCTATTTACAATCCCCTCAGAACAGACTGAGGTGAGGCAGGACAAGCACCAATGGCAAGAGTGGTGACTGAGAAAAGTCCAGGAGAGAGCTTTAGTCAAAATGGGAGGGAGGATCTGGGAAACGACAGTCCTGTCATTCTGGCCCTAGTGCACAGCAAGGTTGTGAAAGGGATGATCTTGAGTGTGATCAAATGGCACATACAGGATTGCAAGGGATCAGGTCCAGCCAGCACAGATTTAGGAAGAGCAGCTCCTGCCTGATCAACCTGATCTCATTTTTGACTGGGTGACTCACCTGGTGGATGAGGGAAAGGCTGTTGGTGTGTCTACTTGGACTTCAGTAAAGCCTTTGATACTATATTCCTTGGCATTTTCCTGGCAAAACTGGCAGCCCACAGCTTTCACAGGGATCCTCTTCACTGGGTTAGAGACTTGCTGGACAGGCAGACCCAGAGAAAGGTGAGGAATAGCACTACATTCAGTTGTTTTCCAGTCACTGCAGCTCCCAGGAGTTCAGTGCTTGAGCTTTATCTTATTTAATATTTTTATTGCTGATGTGAATGAGGGGATTGATTGTGCCCTCAGTAAATTTGCAAATGACACCAAGCTGGGGGGAAGTGTCTGCTCCCATCTAACATCTGCTGGATGTTAGGAAGGGTCTGCAGGGGGATCTGGACAGTCTGGATCAATAGGCTGAGACCAAGGACCTGAGGTTCGACCACATGAAGTGCCCTTGTGTTGCAGCAACCCCAGGCAGTTCTGCAGGCTATGGAAGAGACCCTATAAAGCTGCCCAGTGGAAGAGGACCTGGGGGACCTGGTTAACAGCTGGCTGAACATGAACCAGTGTGGGTCCAGGTGGCCAAAAAAGGTCAGTGGTAACCTGGTTTGTATTATCCTGGCCAGTAGCATCAGAGAAACACTGCTGAGGCCACGCCTCAAGTACTGTGTCCAGTTCTGGGCACCTCAATTCAAGAACAACATTGAGGTGCTGGTGCTGGAGCATATCCAGTGAAGGGTAACAAAGCTGATGTCATATCCAGAGGGTAAATCCTCTGAAGAGTGGCTGAAGGAGTTGAATTTGTTTAACATGGAGAAAAGAAGGCTCAAGGAAGACTTTATCATTCTCTACAACTGACTGAAAGGAGTCTGTAGCCAGTAGGATTTGGTCTGTTTTCCCAGGCAACTAGAGACAGGACAAGTTGTTTTGGTGGGGTTTTTTTGTTGTTGTTGTTGTTTTTTTTCTGTTTTGTTTTTTTTCCTCAGTAATCATAGTTTATGTAGTGTTCCTGCTTGGAACAGTAATGGGATGTCATACATAACGATAGGGCATAGGAATTTTTCAAACTGTATTATACATATACCTGCCTTAAATTAACCAGTGTCCTCAAAATGTTTGTAAAGCAGACAACCTTCTTGAGGCTCAAACATACTAAGATTTCTGTATGTGCTTAAATTTAGCATGGGAGAAATTACTTTGAAACTTAAGAAACTAAGCATTTCCTTAGTGCACAAAGAAGAGAGTAACATTGTCATGATTATCTAAACTACAGGTGCTTAACTCCACATTTTATTTCTGTGGAAATTAGGTGCCAAAATCAGAAAAATCTTGTGCACATTAAGAAGCTGTTCAACTGCAGACTGAAGTGTCATATGGTAAGATGGTTCTTATAGTCTATTGTGTTAGTTCTTTGTTGTTTTGTATAGGAAAATATCCTCATACAGAGACCAACAACTGTCATAAAAGTGTCTTGTGAAATACAGAGTTAGTATTGACTATCATCTTCCTTACAGAGAATAGTGAAGTTGATCCATTATCTTTTGTCTTAACTATGGGTAAAAATTTTCTTTACATGAGTTTATCAACTCTACGCTCCCTCCCTTTCTTGATATTTTGTTTTTGACTAGTTCATGGATTTTAGGAATGGATTTTTAAAAAAAAAAATGTTTGGTTGTAAGGTTTTCTACCACACTTCTGTGTTCTTTGTAAGAAACAAACAAATAAACATGATGGAGGGGGGAATAATGGACTAGCTACTGCACTAATAAGTATCAGGACCGATAATCAGATTTCAGAAGATTCTTTATGTTGTTCAATGGAGTTAATGCCTCCTCTAAGTTTTACAGAAGAAGAACTAGCTAAAATTATACAATTTTCTTATTCAAAATCTAAAAAGAGTCCCTAAAACAGAAAGCAGAACAGCTACATCTTATCTCTTGGAACATAGGAAGAGCATTGGCAAAGTTTGTCTTAGTGATGACTTGAATTGGTTCCTATTCAGACACTTATTACTGAAGCTCAAAGACACATACTGTTTGCCACTTACTGGAAAATGAGACTGGATGAAGTCCAGAATCAATTTAGTTTCTTAATGTAAAAATGCAGAAATAGATATGGTGATAAAGACTTTAGAGCAAGTGATAATTGTTTTAGGTCTCTGCTTCACTGAAATACAACTAGTAATATTCTGAGTTTACTCATGGAGTAGAACTCATGGAGTCTAATTTTTGTAATGTTTTGATTAAAAGGTAAAAAGGAAGAAAAAACCCCAAGCAAATAGTAATAGTAACATATAGTTAATGCAGTAACTAAACTTCTGGTCTTTCAGTCCTCTTATTTATGTAGTTGATATTTCCATAATATTTAAAGCATGACAATTTTTATTTGTTTATATTAATGAAGCACAGCTAGTCTTTACCAAGATAGAGTCTAATGGTTAAGAAACAGAGACTCAAAGCAAAAACCAAACTGAGCTGAAAAGAATCTGATATGTCTCTCTCTCACATAACATAAATTACTAAATGGAGAGGCAGACATCACATTATTGTGCTAGAAGGCAGTCCTTCCTGCACTCCCAGGAGAATCAACAAGGACTTCCAGCAGAGAAGGCACCCTGGGCATGACAGTGTTATGCAATGTGAACAGCAATCCTTGGTACCAAGGTGATACTGATTGCAGACACAGATTTTGGACAAAGGACTGCCTGAAATGCAGTGCTGAATAAACAGAGTCTAAGCTTTCATATGAAACTATTAGACAAAAAGAAATACTGACACACAGGTTTCTTTTTTTAAATGTTCTTTGTCCAAATTTCCCAGAGCAACTCTCATTTTCTAAGCAATCAATTAAAAGGATTTTTTGGTACATGTTTTTTGCTTAAATCAGGGAAATTAATATATCTAACATTTTTCAGAAAATTCTAATTAGCTATTTTTTTCTGTACAAAATGCCACATATGTTAGAAGAAAATAATGATAAGCAGTTACCTCCCTGGAAGTAACAAGATTCTAAAGTGAATTTGCAGTGGATCTTATTGCTGCAGTGAAAGTTTATGCACTGTACTAATTGAGAATATTTTCTACACTGCTCAGGTAATCCATTTCCAGTCCTGGGCAGCAGACCAAAATCCGCTACAGACCTCAATCTAATGCCCTTGGCCAGAGCCATTCATCTTTTTTTCACACAAGACCTGTACTGTAGGAATGCAGTTTTAGACCAGGCAAATATTTTCTTTATAGAGAAAATATGTTTCATTTTACCGTAAGACTTAAAAGGAAAGCACCCTGGAAAGTTCTCTATACTCTAAGCTATGATTGGCTCGGGGCCAGAGCAGAGACATGGATAGGTCTCTGTCCCTGTCTGTCACAATGTAACTGTTCCTATTGGGCAGTGTCCCAAAAGGACTGCCTCCACCATTAACCATTTAAACCCTT
>VWYE01005066.1:154830-185932 GCA_013398995.1 Alaudala cheleensis | reverse complement strand
GCTGTGATTGGCTCGGGGCCAGAGCAGAGACATGGATAGGTCTCTGTCCCTGTCTGTGACAATGTAACTGTTCCTATTGGGCAGTGTCCCAAAAGGACTGCCTCCACTATTATCCATTTATACCCCTGCACAAAACCTTTCGAGATTTTTTCGGGGCTGCTTTACATGGTGCTACGTGTCCACACCTGTTACACCTTATTCTTATTTTTATTGTATTGTTTATTATTTTCTCCTTTTATTAAATCCTTTTTCTGTTACACGGCACCTCGAGGAAGTGCTCTCGCTTATTAAGCCATCTCTGGAGGGCAGGCCCCACAGAGAATTGATGTATAATCTTCGTGTGGCTTATTCTACTCTACATGTAGTGTTACATCACTGTACCCACTAGTAAGAAGAAGCAGGAAATAGGTAGAAACTGCATTAATAAAGTTAGCATTTGAAACACATAAAAGGCTTTTTATGAATGGAAAAAACCCCGCTGAGACCGGTGATCCTGAATTTTTATTTAGCAATAAGTCTAGCAATTTTGAAAAAAGAAAAATTTAAGGCAAAATTTTTCAAGCAGCCTAAAGAAAGTAGATACTCACTTCCAGTGATTTCTTGCTTTAGAGACATACTGATTTAATTTTAATTATTTATTTAGAATTAACAGTTATTATTTAAGAAAAAGACAGATAAAAGCAAACTCCATTTTTCTCCTTCCCACTTCTCTTCATTGGTGGTCCATATTGTTGCTGGAATACCAAATTTGTCAGTCCATTACAAAAGCATTTTCAGGTTCAACAAAGGCCTCCAAGCCAAACCAAGTAGTAGAATGCTGAGTCGTATTAAAACAAACCTCACTTCTGATTGACAGTACTTCAGCCTGTAAAAAATGACTATGAATAGGTACAGAATATTCCTTTCTTTCATTAAAGTATCTGAAAATTTTAGTGGGCCATCCATAAGGAAGTCTTTGTCTTTAAAACTGTATACAAAGGGCACAATTGATTCTTTTTTTTGGTGCAATACATTAAAAATCAAAGCAAAGTCGGGTGAATCCATGATATCTAAACATATCACATTTACAGTCAATTCAAGTGAAGAGTATAGGTGGTGGTGATCTTTCTGGGTGTTTTCAAAAGCATCTAAAACATCAAACTTCAAAAAATTGGAAATAATTTAATTCAGTGCAGGTTTAACTACTTAAATATTCATAAGAATCTGCTTCAAAGCACAATTCCTGTGGAAAGTTTTTATGAAAATTCCTTTTTCCCTTTTGAGCTTTATTCAAATTTCTTATAATTAATCTATGTGTTTAGACAAACAAATAAAAAGTTGTTTATTACTAATAAATATACACAATTAAATGAATGCAAACACATATGTAATTTGCCATCTTCTATTTATTTACATTACTTATGCATATTCCTCTCCCAGCTGGGAATGTATAAAAACTGAACATATATTTCTGTAATGCTAGTTCTAAAATATTAAATGAACATCCAAGGTGCAAACTTTTTTTCAATAGCACCCCAAGAACTTTTTGAAATGTATGTTCCCCCATAATTTTGTAACTTGCAATTATGGATGTTGTAAACCCCATAGAAGGAATGAAATATCTTTTGGCTTATATGCTACCTCCCTACAAACAGTATACGATGAAAATGAGCAAAGGATCCATGTGGTAATTCTACACTCCAGTTTTGAGTGTGGTCTTGTAAACAGAACAGAGAGTAGAATTTGTTGACATTGATCCTAATTATTCAATAAATTTAGCATGAACTAAAATGAAACATCCAGAAAGTGGATTTTCCTTTCAAAAATGTTTAAAATTAGAATTTAGGGAGGTGTTCTGTAGAGACACTGTCCTACTGTTAGTTACATATGATGATAATTAAAAAAAAAATCATATTTTTACCAAGCAGATATTTTGTTTTCCATTCAGTTTGAAAAATGACACCTATATTCCTCCCTACTAAAGGATCTTTTGGAACCATCTCTGTGTTTTTCAATAGAACTGAGATTGCAGTTCTCATAATCAAATATTCAAAGATAAGTGAAATTATGAGGACCATGTTTCAGAATGAAACAGTTGGTCACAGGATTGATTTTTCCTCCTTAAAAATGGAAAACTGTCATTGAAGTAACACCTTTCAATTATAATTATTGGTGCTAACATTCAGTTTCTGTCATGCCAACTCCTCAACCTACCAAGCTGTCTTCATTCTCAGGGAAAGAAATCTGCTCCAGAAGGGTTATGAATAGAGCAATTTAGGGCAAGGAGATAAAATTCCTGTATGGGATGTGATAAAAATATACCAAGTAGAAATATATTGCTACTTAACTTCCTTTAGATTAGGGAAAGTCAAGGATAATGGTCTTGACTTGAAAATGTCAAGGACAAAATATGGTAGTACAGGGTGGTTCTGTGGTCATTTCTAGGTAGGCCATCTCAAATATTTAGGTGACTATCTTACCTTAGATGAGAAAGCACAAAAGCAGATGGAATATGATTGAAGGTTTTATCTTGTTGCCCTAAGATTGCAACATAATGAGGCTTTTTTAAAGATCTTTTGTTCAACTCTTCAGCATTTTTGCTTGCTAATAATACACTCAATATAAATGAACATTTAACTTCTTAATAAATGTGCCCTTGCTTTTATCTAGTCTTTCAGTTTCTTAATCTTTAAAATATACCTATATCAAGGAACATCTTTTTATACTTCTCTTAGTTTCTCCTGAATAATAGTTATGTTACATAATACAGCATAAAAATACATTTCAAGTCTTATCATATTTTTCTGAAAAAATCTTTATTAGACATTCAGTACTGGACTGTACTTTGAATCCTTAGCCTGAATAAATCTGGGTAAGTTTACTCCTATTGGCTGATTCCATTGCTACAACACTGAATGAAACAAAAAATCTTGCTAAGGTTATTTATAGTTGTAAAACTGCATAAATGTTATGCCACTGTGATTTTATGGCCTTCTTGGCTTGTGGTGTTTGCAGTTTGTAGAAAAAGCACTTTTTGATATAATGGCTACCTTGCCATCTGTGGGAAGTTGAGGCGCTTGGGTTTCCCTTCATTTTGTTTGTTTGTGGTTTCTGGTTTTGGTTTCTGGGAACGTGTTTCTTGGTGGAGATTCGGCCCTTGGGGCTGCCTAAGTGCATTTCCTTAATAGTATTTTATAGCAGTTCCGTTTCCTTTTCACTTACAATTTTTTTTGGCTTTTTAAGTTGTGCTAAGTGCTTGGCCTATTCTCTTTATTTGTTTTCTAATGGCAGCTGATTGCCAGATTGAGGAAATTCAACTTAAGTGGTCTAGATATGTGTCTAATTCAAACAAATAACTTTGCTCCTAAACTTCCTTTTTTCATTGCATTCTTTAACTCCTATTGGGAATTAAGTGACTGGAAAAACAAAGACTTGACTTTAAATTGTCATTTGAGTGGCACAGCAAGTAGGAAGGGAAGGATTCAATAATTATTTCTTTTTGTTTTGGAATCAAATCAAGTTATATTGGATACTGAAAATATGAATAGTTTCTTGAAGCACAGTGATCAATTTGCTGCATGCAATAAATTACACATCCTACTGAGAACTATAGTTTAAAAAAATTATTAATAAAAATATTGCTAGATTGCAATAAAAACCCACAGGCCTTTTTGCAGACAAAGGTGTGTCAGCCTGCAGGGAAATGAAGTTCAATTCCACTGAAAATTCATTTTCCGGGTCGGAGTTTAGTGTTCAAAGCTCACAAACATCAGAAATTGCAGTTAAAAATTACTTGAAACAATATTTACTCATTTACTAAAAAAGGATATATACTGTTAAAGAGATTTAATAAATTTTAATTTGTAGTGTAAAACATTTTCCCCCATTTTGTTTAACTAAAAGAAATACCTGAATATAAATGGGAGATATAAACATGTAACAATTAATACTGGAAATTTTAAACATGCTGCACAAGTTGCTCTCACATGAATAGGTTGATTTGTGTGTTTAAAATTTTTCATCCAAAACTTCTCCTGAATTCTGTTTATGCTGACATGCTGTTCTCCTTCCATTTACAGACAAGCAAAGTCCTTGAGTTTGTGAGTTCTTCTGTGCTTTCCTGTTTAATTTGAATCAACCTTTTCAAGCAGCTCTGACAGTTATGCAGAGGTAGCATTTTATTCTGAGTCCAACTGTAGTATTAGCATGCATTTAGTCACATTTTGTGCCAATGGAATTCCTTTTAATTTATTTTCGAATTATTTTTCAGTCTTTTATTGTGGCCCTGCTTCACTGACCGGTTAATTCACATGGTTACCTTTACCAATCTGACCAGTCCTTAAAATCCATGAAAACATTGCTCAAATCTTCAGTATTAGCTCCACTTTTTAAGCACTTTACCAAGCCATAGGTAGATTGCTCAGGTCACAGACAGGTTACAGAAGAAATCCCATTCTTTATGAAGACAAGCAGGAAAATTCTACCATAGCAGGCTGCCCTAGGAGACTGCTGGCTAAAAGAAGGCTGAAAAGTAACCTTACTCTCCCTCTTCAATTATTCTACAGGACTAGGAAGATCGTTCTTGCTGCTACTGCCACAAACAGATGGGATGCACATTGCAGGAGAGGTCTTCCTATTTCTACTCTTCCCTCCTACTTCCTGGAGCCAGGGGCTCACTGTTTGTTGGACTGATTTTGTTGGATCCATTTGAAAGTAACCCATCTTCAACAGGAAGCATATATGTGTCTTGAAGATGAGTGTTGATACATAAAGCTAGATCCATTAAACTGGCTTAATTCACAACCTTTAATCCAAATAACAAACTGAAATGCTGAGTTCTATGAGCTCTATCCATAATCTTTGCTCCAACCAGAATAATTAAGGAGTTTTTCTGGCCCTTATGCATGGGTAGTGGAGACCTGCAAACATCTTTTCCATGAAAAAGCTTATCTGCACATCAAACCCTTCTGGCCTGAGAAATCATGCTCAGAACAGCTTTGGAGTGGTCAAGGGAGACATTTGTACTAGTGGGATGAATCTGACCCTGCCTAGACTAAATACGAAAGACTCCAGAGTTGTACCACTGTCAACAGTGTTTCAGTGATTCCAGCAAAGTAATTTAGAAGTTCAAGCACCAAACACTTACTCCTTCATGAAGGGAAAAGGAGAGGCAGACACTGACATCTTCTTTGTGGTGACCAGTGACAGAACTTGAATGAATGACCTGAAGTTTTGTCAGAGGAGGGGTTTAGGCTGGATATTAGAAAAAGGTTCTTCACTCAGGGGGTGGCTAGGGCACTGGAACAGACTCCCCAGGGAAGTGTTCACAGCACCAAGCCTGACAGAGTTCAAGAAGAACTTGGACAATACTCCAGGGAACATGATATGATGCTTGAAGATGATGCTGTGCAGGGCCAGGATTTGCACTCCGTGATCCTCATGGGTCCCTTCCAAATCAACTTATTTTGTGATGTTGTGATTCTGCAGAACCAGAATGTATGTATTCAAGTCATCCCAACTCCTGGGAAGTGACCTTTATGAAATACAGCCTGGAGTCTGGTTTTCTGAATCCACAATGAGTAAGGAGAGTTGAAGTTCGGCTTTTGCAATGCAAGTTATTTGAATGAGGACAGAAGCTGTGCTCTCCTACAGCTATACTGTAAAACTTTGGAAAAAAAAAAAAGCAACCAGATATAGAATCACAGAAAGGCATTTCTTTTCCTATGCATCCCTTGTCTGAAAAACAGTCCAAATCACCTTTATTTACAGAACTGTGGCTAAACAGCCTTTTTTTCTTCCCTTCCAAATTCAGGCAAACACTCTACTACTCTTACCAGCACATCAAACTTTCTGTTGTCCATCATACATTTTCCTTAAAGCTCAAAATAATGCCAAACCCACAATTCTTCACTCCCTAACTGAAATAAAATTGAGTTTTCTTGTTTGTTTTTATTTTACTGTTAATACTGTTAATAATAAAAGTTTGAAAGTGGTCATGGCTGAGATGAATTAGTGAAGTGAAGAGAGGAGAAACAATCAATACCAAGTGATGAATACAATTTATCACACTGCACAACCTCCACGGAGTTGTTGGGATGTAATTACATGTTTTAAGACACACACTGCATTCCTCCTTTCAGCTTTCTTTGTCCCTGTGCCACACTTTTTAGATCCTGTTTCTGTTGCTATTTCTTTTTAAATTATTGTGATTATCATAACTAATTGATTTCTTCCTCTCTGAAGCATGCATCTCTCAGGCTTGAGGACCAAAATATTCAGTAAAATAGATTCCTGAAAATTAGGCAGTCTTTTGTCCCCTGTTATCAGCCATCTTGCTGTGAGTTCCTCAAGTCAAAGTGAACTGCCCCACCTCAGTAACTATCAAATTCTGTCAGCACCTAACTAAATATATCATAAAAAAAAAAAAAAAAAGAAAGAAAGGTGAATGGCTCTGTGCATCCAGAAATACCTTGCATAGCTAGTTCATATATATTTCCATATGTCCATATATATTTCTCCAACAGCACAATTAACTCTGAAAATTGAGGGCAGGCTAGTGGTGCCAGTCTGTAAAGAGAGGAAGAAGGTAAAATTCTCTTCCAATAAGACCAGACAAGCATCTATTCCCTACTTCACATGTTTTGTGTATACCTACACATGGAAAATTCTTCTGTGATTTGAATTTCTAGAAGTTTACATGAAAAATATGATATGTTCAAATTAAATTTCACTGAACAGTCTCATTGTTATTTCTCAGTCACACAAGCCACCTTTGAAATAAACTTTAAGTTGTTATGAAAGACAGTGTGTGATTCAAATGTATATTACTGTTGCTTTTTAATTCCTTTCTGCGGCTATCACTTTTATATATGCATAAAAGTGTCCTGTTTATATTACTCTAGGCATAGTCTTTTAAAATATCTTGGCTTATTGTTGGCAAGGGAACGTTATCATGTGGATAATGATGGGATAATAACTTTGATTTCAAACTTCTATTACTTAAAATCTAACAGCACTCCCTGAACAGGTTGTACATTGGGGCTTGTTAGCTCTGTAATTGCAATCCTTACCTTGAAGGCATTTTTGTATGTCCAACATCCAAATGGACAGCCCAGGGAATTTAATTCTGAAGATATAAAGTTCATTCTTTTGATTATTCTCAGAATGGCTGGATTCAATGAGGCTCTTAGAGGCTTCTTATCTGAAAACTTTTTTGAGGACTTTCCTAAAGGACAGCTAATTCACATTCAGGGTTCATATCTGAAATCTGAACCTTCAGAAGAGACAGGCAACTAATGCAGCTCCATTGTACTGGAGTCTAATTATAGGTAGTTCTGTGTAACAGAATAAGGAATCTGCCACTGCCAGTTATCCCAATGGAATTAGCACAATGGATTTCACCTATGACAACATATCTTAATATAACCACATATGGTTCATGGAAACCACAAATACTTAGGTGAGTTTCGCATTACATGGTACTTTTTTTCCATGATGTTTTGTACTGGTTTAACATTCCTAGGCTGGATTGATGGGCCAAGGCCATCAGTGTGAGGTTCAACAAGACCAAGTGGCAGGCCCTGCACCTGGGTAACAAGAGCCCTTGTAGTGCTGCAGGCTAGAGTGGCTAGAAAGTTGCCCAGAGGAGAAGAACCTGGAGATGCTGGTCAACAGTTGGATGAACATTTGCCAGCGTGTGCCCAGGTGGCCAAGAAGGCCAAGGGCATGCTGGCTTGTATCAGTAGTGTGGCCAGCAAGACAATTGCTGCTCATAATTGTCCCCCTGTACTCAACATTTTTGAGGCCACACCTCAAGTCCTGTGTTCAGTTTTGGGCCTCTCAGTTCAAGAAAGACATTGAGGTGCTGGAGCATGTCCAGAGAAGGACAGCTGAGCTGGTGAAGGGTCTGGACTGTAAGTCCTATGAGGAGCCACTGAGGGAGCTGGAATTGGTTAGACTGGAGAAAAGGAGGTTCAGGGTGATCTTATATCTCTCCTTACATCTACCTGAAAGGAGGCTGTAGCAAGCTGAAGGTCAGCCTTCTCCCAGGCAATCAGTAACAGGACAAGAGAACATAACCTCAAACTGCACCAGGGGAGGCTTAGCCTGGACAACAGGAGGAATTCCTGCATGGAAAGGGTAGTTAAACATTGGAAAGGACTGTCTAGAGAGGTGATGAAGTCATTATCCAACACACACTTGGCCATGGGATTTAGCACCATGGTCTATTTGACAAAGTAGATGATCAGTCAAAGGTTGGACTCAATCTTAGAGGTCTTTTCCAACCTAAATGTTTCTGTGATTCTGTGAGCATTGTCTGAACACATAATCCACCCAGAAAACATTATTAACTGCTTATGCATATATGTTTGGTCTTGTTAATTCTCTTTCAATGGAAAAATACATGTAAAACTGGGATGTAAAACTGTTACTCCTGACAGAAATGACAGGGATCTTTCAATTTGGTTTTCTTGGTGAGCAATTTATGTCAGATCACCTCATGTATCCTGTTGTTAACATTTTAGCTACTTTTAGCTGCTAAACAGCCTCTGCATATACCCCACTGAGGTTTCGTATTCTTCAGAGGCTAATTCATATTTGGGCTAGGTTGCTTCTGTGACTTCTTTAAGCCCTTCCCTCTTTGCTGGAGGAACAGGTTCAGAGATGTGGTAGGTGGCATTCTTCCCTGAGGCAGAGGTCTTGTTCCTGAGAATAAAAACTTTTTGATAATATGCAGTAACAAAATTTTAGTTTCTCTGTAATTAAAAAAATGCAGTGAAGTCAATATTAATGCACTCTGTTATGTTCACTACTAAAATATGCTTAGGGGGGAAAAAATCTAGTGCCAGTAAGTAGGCAGCTGCAATGTTCTGATGCCAAGAAATTTTGAGCTAGAGCAGATCCCTTCAAAACTTTGAGTGTCTGTGATGGATGGATACTATTACCTCCACACTGGTCCTGAGAATAGAAAACGCTGTGGGAGTACCACAGATACTGAGGTAATAATATATTGTAATTGAAAATCTCTATTTGTTTATTTTATCTATTTTATCTTTTATAGAGAATCTCCCAGTAAAGGTATACCTCAGAGGTACAGGCTTTCAGGGGTTAGATCATAGACAGTTGCAGACTGGGACAGTGGATGTTTGTGGGGAGAAGTACAGTTGGGCAGAAGAAAGGTGTTAGAAGCAGTTTCCTGCATCTGTATTGTTAAGCAAGGCTCTCCTGCCCAGCTCTTTGTGACCTCTTTCATTCACAAGGTGATACAAAACTCATTGCCTCAGAGTACCTGATGTACTAGCCTTGGAGAACTGACTGCTTTTTATTTTTTTAAGATACAAGTACAGATATAAACATATTCAGAAATCTGTTTGAATGGATCCAGATTAACTAATTAGTGTGATCAATACTAATTAATATATTTCAATATTTTTCTCCTTCTAGTGACCAAATGTACTAGCAATTCCCATACTGCCACTGTTCCTCAGATTGGCCATAAGACACACATAAGATCTTACTGTCTCTCTTGTCATTAAATGTCATAGATGCAATTATTACAAAAATAACATTTCAAGGATTATTGCTGAGCCCATGTGGAAATAATTCTGAACAACGCTACTAAATCACCAGGCAAAGTCTTTATTGTTAAGGATGCACTCAAACATATTATTTATTTGGGATAGCCAATATGCTTACATATCAGACAGAAAACTGGCTGTAGATAGAATAGCACATCCAGGAAATGACAATTGTAAGCAGGGAGTAGAAGGGGATGAATAAGAGACTTAAATATAAATAAGAGAAAGATTAAATATATATTAAAAAAAGATTTATTATCCAATACTTTTTTTTTTTTAATGAAAAGGTTAGGAGCCAAAAGAGACTTGCTGGAGATGCTCTGGGCCTGAAGCTAAACAAAAGGAAGATATTAGCCTCTCTTTTTAACCTGTAGCATGTAGCAACAGTTAATTAAATTAAGGGCAATAAAGTTAGAAAGAATGAAAGGATAAGTCTCCTTTCCACAATGCATAATCAATTTGTGGCATTTCCAACCACTGCAGGTCATGTAGACAAATATCGTGGTTGGGTAATTTTATGACTAGCAATAACATTTGCAGCTCTGTCAACTTAGACAGTGATAGAAAGATAATCAAAGAGACCCTTGGAAGAACATTGCCCCAAGAATTAAAGGTCTTTTACATTATGAAGGACTTAGCACCAGCTCCAAATGTCACATCATTTATCAGTGTGTGAGTGCATAACACGCAGAGAATTACAGGATGTTCCATCCCATTTTTAATACTTAGTAAATAAATGGTCAAGGAACAGGTAAAAATCCTATTCTCTTCTTGGTCAGTGAGCTTCCAAATTCTGTTAAACAAGTCTCTTTGAGTAGATTCTCTTTTGTCTCTCTCTGCAAATGTCAGTGTGCCATTGGGGCCTGATTTTCTCCCTGGAATTCTGGTGTTGGATTAGAAATCATGAGATGCATTAAAATGCAAATTTAGAAAGGGTCTTTTTTGTTGTTATTTTTGTATTTCTGGCTTTCAACTTTGTTTTTTTTCAAGATATTTTCAAGGTTGAATCCTACAGCCAAGAAGGCAAAGATTGAGTCTCCTTCCCACCACTGTTAATACCTTGTGACCATCATACACAAGCTTCTTCCATGGGAAGATACAAGGGAAAACATCAATAGCTGTGACTGCTATCTTGAAATTCACGGTGACTAGATCACATCGGGTCAGTGTTCACCTCCAAATGAGACTGGAAAAGAAAGATTTCCACAGTCTTTTATGCACTTGTTTCATACCATTAATGATAAAAACTGGCCTACCTTTGTCTGCCCCTTGAAACACAAGACAACGTTTCAAGCAATACTATAATATTCAAGATAATTTCATCTTCAAATATAGTGTGGTTCCTTTTTATAACTTATGTCAACAAGTTTGTCTACTCTTTAGAATCTAGACAATTTGCAGCTTAAAATGAAGAGACTTCCCAGATCATCATTCTTTCCAGCAGCAACTTGCTAGGATGTTTTCAGAAGTGTTACATTTCAGGCACTGTCAAATAAATCCTCAGCTAATAAAGTGTATTAACCAATTTTCTATACTCCTTGAAACAGATAGAGTTTTTAAACATGCTCCTTCCTGTAATCAAATGAAAGTGGTTTTAATCAAGATGCAGATTTAAGTCTGAGCTGCTAAAACAGTTGACCTCTATATGAAGTTAGGTAGCAGTGCAGCTCATCTAATAAACACATGAGTGGAAGAAGGCGGCCACTTCTTCATCCTTGCCTGCATTCACATGGGTCTACCTATGGCTGCACTGATCATTTAAAAATATATATGTCATCTAACTTCCATAATTTTCTTCTTGAAAAGGAAATTAAAGTGGAAAACAGGCTACTTACTCAGTGTGTAATAAAAATATGGACCTAGGAAAAAAGTCTGCATATTTTATGTTAAATAATATGTGCATATGTGAATATGAAATCTGACCTCCTTTTGAAAAAAAGAATCAATAGAATATTCAAAATATGTTTTCATATATTCAAAACTGTGAGAAAGCAGATAAGAGGGTAATGTACATCATAATGGCAGGAAGACTCAAAAAATGAGATGTGGAATATATTTGTATCTCTTTGTGCATATTCAGCCAAGTGATCTCTGAGTACTGTAATGGTCACCCCTTCAAAAGTAAGTTCATAGGCCTAATTGTTGATTCATATAGTTGCCAATATGCAGACAATTAAAATAAAATTTAAATTAAATTTTGTTTTAAAATTAAAATTAAAACATTAAAATTAAAATTAAATCATTGTCAAATATTGGCTTATTAGCTACCACTGATCTCAAAAGGCACTATTTCCTCAAGTTCTGCTGAGTGTGAGGTAGCAGAGCACGAGCCAGCTTCCCCAAAATCTTACCTACCAATTGTCATTTCTAGTAAGACATCTTAATGTCACACTCAGGCAGCTTTACACCATTTTGCATCAGATTTGAACATACAAGTCAAATCTCCTGTCTCACATAGACACAGATTTTGCATAAATAAGGCTCCCTCTTTGAACAGGCCTGACACCTACACAAGCCCTGAATGAGAAAGCACTGAAGGAAAAGGTCTGGTTTTAAAATTTGACATCTCAAAATCTTCTCACAACTGCTGTTAAAAGGCTTGTAATGGGCCAATTAGTTCATGGCAAAGTTGAAGGGAGTGTGGGGAGATCTTGAATTTCATGTATTTATGCAGTAACACAGAGCATGAACTGCCTTTAAATGCTGAATACCCTGCGTGTGTCAGTTTAGACATTTTAAAAGTGCATAAGCAGGAATTCAACTGCTCATTTAGAGCAGAAGGTAACTATTTTCCTATCAAATGATATGGCTGAAAACAAAAAAGTAACACAGAAAAGCAATTTAAACTGCAATTTAAAGTAAAGCAAATAATTTCAGACTTTTTACAACACGTGTATTTCATCATTTTGTTCTGTGAAAGACACATGAATTGATACAAACCACTCTGATGCTTTTTGAAATATGTTTTTAGTTTAAACTATTCTAGTCTCATTCTGCAATTTGACATTTACAGTCATTTCCATCATGTTTGCTCTGAAAAATCCATGCTGACAAGCAACAGTACAGGTAGTGCTGTACCAATTCTGCCTGAATCCTGCCACATTCACATGCATGTTTGTGTGTACAAACTGCCAAATTGTCCCTGATTTGAAGTTATCACTGGGAGAAAGTGCTTCATGCATAGCAAAGAACTACATTTGCATAAGAGCAAATTACCCAGAGAACATTTACCACAACCTTACTAGTAAACATATGTTCAGATGGATACCTTAAAAGGTAAAATCCTTGTTACTCTCTATTCAGCTGGGCATAAAATAGGGGGTTTTTTGGTGGTTTTGTGAGGTTATCTTTTGGTTTTTTTTTTTTTTTTGGAAGGCTGTGAAGTGTGTTTGGGCTTTGTGGCCCTTTTTTGTTGTTTTGTTTGTTTGTTTGTTTGTTTGTTTTGTTTTGTTTTGTTTTGTTTTTTAAGTTTAATTACTTTTAGTGTTATTGGAAAAACAGAAAGGTGTATATTGGAATACTCTTTCTCTGTATAGTCCCTAGAGACTTGCCACATAATTGGCTTCTTGTCTTACTATTTCTGATGTAAAATTGGCCAGTCATTGCCCTCAATCCTCAGTGCTCCCAAGCTATTCCTTTCCTTCTTCACAGCATTTACAGAGATTCTAGACTTGTACTTCAGGTTGATCTTAATTATGCTCTGTCCTTCTGAAGTACTTTTGTATTTAAAGCTACCTCATCAGTCTCAACTGCTTTCCATTGCATAATATGTCAACTGTACAACATCAGTTATGATTTGCCAGGAACACAGTTTATAAATGAAATTTTTAGTTAGTATAAGATTAAGAGGAATGTTAATTTCCCCTTTAAAAAATTCTGACCACAGAATGTCCAAGGTAAAAGCTGTGGAAAGATGGTCATGGAGTCTGGTCACTGAGGAATCAGAAGTGGGTCACAGGGTTGCCACTGCTGTGCTTAGCTGAGTCACAGGCTGTCAGACCTGGCACCATTATTTGAAAACAATTGTCGTAATCCTTGAATGCCACCAAGGTCTGACTCAGCAGAGCAGTTAAGCAGATGCTCTTCTTTAAACTGACACACTTAGGTCTTGGAGCTTAAATTTCTCAATAGAAATAAAAGGAGTGAGCAGCTTGCTTGTACTTTTTAACAATACATGATTTTTTACTTGCTATTGAAATATATACAGTGAGAGACTAGACTCCAAAGCAACTATAAAAGAGACATATGGAAAGCAGGTTTGAATTTTTATAGTGCTAAAAGAATAATCCCACTGAAATTTCATAGGAATTTTAATGTTATTTAAACCTAGAAACGGAGAGCCCAGGGGACACAAAAGAAATTCTTCTGATTAAAGCAGAGGATGTGTGGTTGGAAGACTCAGACTCAATTCCCAGGTTTACTGCAGTGTGTGACCTTTAACCTTCGGGATTAAAAAAAAAAAACAAAACCAACTTTTTTTTTTCTTTTTGCAGTCTGGCATGGTTGTAGTTAAGGGAAAGCATGTGTTGAAAATCTCCCTTCTGTAGAAAACCCTTTCTACTTTTCCTCCCCCCATCATGATTTAACAAATTAAGAGGCTCATGGTGAGGAGTGAAACAGGAGAAAACTGCATGATCTCTTCTGCTACCTATTCTCTTGCTTCCAGCATAAATTTCTCAAGCAGTAGGTTAACTAGCACAACACAGTCTCAATCATTTTTGGTATTGCAACAGAGAAGCAGAAGACTTTCATAATGGATTTGTGTGGAAAGATAAAATTTTGTTTGCTTTGGTGCCCTCTCTACTCCCAACAAATTCAAGTCTATTAACTATTTAACAAAATATTCTGAAAACTTCTTTGAGAGCTACAGAGGAAAAAGAATCCACATATGTGGAGATACAATATTTATAAGGTGCAGTAAAAGATATTACTGCCCTTATATAAGTACTGGCTGGAGTCACAAAGCAGTACCAAATACAGAAGATAAGCGGGTATTACAATTTTTTGCTTACATGGTATTTCACAACATTGGTTTCAATGGAATTACTTATGAGCGTGAAAGCACCTAGATTTCTTCATTTAAAAAATTGCAAACTGGCACTAGAGGAATATCTGTTCACCTGTTATGAACTCATCAGCCTTTAATATGATTCATCATTTGCTTGAAAGGGTGGGTTAAAATCTAAGATTTATGTTGTAGTTTATTCATAGGAAAATGCATTTGACTCTAAACAAATATCAGAATTGTTTTTTGTTGCTTTGTATTTTTCAATATTTGAATGAAACTGATTCCTTCAGTTTTAGATTTCATATTTTTCCAGATTCTACACTGCATTAGTGTGTGACTCTGAATTTTATATAAAGTGTTAGCAAGTTCTCTTCACAGTTTAGTTAGATAGAACAATCCTTTTCCAGCCCAAGAATCAAGGACAATGTGGCAGCTTCAGGCCCAAGAATTATAAACAACAAACAGCAAAATGAGGAAAGCAATCTAGGAGGATGGGATTTCATAACCTGAAGCTGTAATTGGACAATATGCTAATGAACACCTTGTCCTGGTTTAGGGCAAATCTGGGAGGAAACCTCCCAAATGGGGGTCCCTCTGGGAAGCAAACCAAAACAGCCCCTCCCCCCCACAGGTTTGGGGAAAAAAATCTCCTTAGAGATGAGTGGAAAAAAACTATTTATTAAACAAACAAAGTGCTTACAAACATAGAAATTAATAATATGAAACAATAAAACCTGTCAAAATTGAGAAAGTCCTTGCTGTGGGAGCTCGGCTCGCTCAGCCTGTTATCAGCCTCTCCAGGGCTGGAAAATGCCGGCTTGAGCCCCGGTGGTCCACCGGTGTGGACTCCCGGTGCTCTCGCTTTTGTGGATCTTTCAGTTCAAGAGCAGGTTTAAACAGTCCCAAGAAAAAGGAAATGAAAAAAACAATCCAGGGAACTTCTCTGCCCTAGCTAGCTAAAACTAACTAAAAGCAAAGCAGATCTCTGACCCACCGCCTGTCCGTGCCTCAGACGAACAGTCCAGGAGCTGGAATGTGGAGGAGTGAGCTGCTTTTCTGAAAACAAACTCCACACTTCTCTTTTCTCCCCCTTCACTCTTGGAACCAGTCTTAAAGCTAGAGAACACAATATCTAACACAGACAGAACAGACAATTCGGGGATAGAAGCATCATAAAGTCACCCTAGGACAGAACCAAAACCTATAAAAGTGTGAACATGTGTGACCCATTGTCCATCTTGCATGTAATCTTGGCTGGGCTCTTGTCCAAGCTGTATGCTTTGAAGGCCATGTTAATAAATACCTACTTTATTCCTTTATACCATCTAGCCTCTGTTTTAGGTATCCTCACAAGGCACCAAGGAAACTACATTTGTGAAAAGGACAGCTAAGCTGTGTAACTCTTTGTAATGCAGTATGTGAATGCTGACCAAAACAGGAGTTTAAAAACTAGAACAGGGACAAATTCATGAAGACTAGGTCATTAGTGGCATACTACCTTGAAAGCAAACCAGTGGGAGATCCTGTCAGAATTACAATTTAATAGGAAAATTAAAATAAAGGCAATATTACAGAAACACTGGCTTAAACTTACAGCATCAGGATACAACCTGACAGCCTGTTGGTCAAGGTGGTGGTAGCAGTCCAATTAAATGGTCTCTGCAGTCCTGTTGGAGTGATGAATGTGATTTGGTTGAAGTGGTGATCTTGTAGTAAAGTCTGGTCCTTCTCTGGAAGCCATGTGATGATTCTGTAGCTTTTCTCCCCTGGGAATCCAGTGCTGCTTGTGGTGTTCCACATGTCAGATTATAGCCAGGTAGGAATACTTGGTCCCTCCCCCTGGATGGAGCCTCTCACAATGGGATGATGTAATTTTATCAGTCATGCAATTAGGCCTGATGACCCATTAACAGAAGATATCCCCCCAGAGTTATGAGGGATGGATCATGGAAGGGATAAACACGCCCCACCTGTTTTTAACAGCTTATGAATATGGTAATAGAATGCGTACTTTTGGTTGCATCTTGCATTGTGACCTAAGACAAGTGGCTGCCCAGATGCAAGCCAGGTCAGAAATACCTGAGCAGCTGGAAACTGGGAGATCACATCAGAGGTGTCCGCCCATATACAGCACTGTCTCTGCAAGCAATAGAGCCAAAGTCAGAGTCATCTTGAACAAACCAAGGGAATGGCAGCTGTTATATGTTTTAGGAACAGGCAGTACAAAGGCAGGGAGGGCAGCATCTTGCCTATTGAGATCCCAGCACAGAAAGGTTTTAATCAGCACCAAGAAGACACCCTCACTTGTGTGACTTCATATTACCATGCAGACTGCAGTAGCAGAATACAGGGTGTCCTCACTGCTCTGACATTTATTAATGTTCAGCATCCAGAATACTTGAAAACTATCATTGTCTGACTCAAGTCAGTGCAGCTCTTAAGCTTCTTTAATCCTACTTGGCATCAGGATCTCAGCTCAGCATCATGAAATCACCAGTTCCATGTCTACCCTGCCTCTGATTTTCAAGTGTGAATTCTGACCCCTTGCATTTCCACAGTGTACCTTGTGTTGCAGGTCAACTTTGAAAGGCATAGACTTCATCTCACCTGCTGACCCTACCACCAAAATTTTTTGTTGAAATCCAGCAGCAGGCCTTTCAAGTGCCTACTTCTTTTATAAGAAAATAACCATTCTAAAAATAGAGCGCTACGTCCTAGGGCTGAGCAAAACCTGCTAAGTCAGAGAAAGGAAAAGTTAGCTAGGTAAAAAATCTGGTGCTGGTGGAAGAAAAGAAGTAAATAAGAAATTAGTCCTGTCAAAAATTGTGTTGGACCTGACGCTATTATGATTTCCTGAAGTCATTTTACCTGTGCAAAACATAAGTAGTTCATTTGTCACAAGATAATCTTTATATCTGTATATCTTGTATTCCAATGTACAGAAATTATTGACAGTTTAATAATCAAATATTTAAGAAATTAAAAGATTTAATGTGTGTCTGTGTTTGTGTGTGTGATTTTATGCCAATGTCTACGTATATCTAATCTATCTTGCTCTCTCTAGGGCCTAATT
This sequence comes from Alaudala cheleensis, assembly GCA_013398995.1. Taxonomy (NCBI): domain Eukaryota; kingdom Metazoa; phylum Chordata; class Aves; order Passeriformes; family Alaudidae; genus Alaudala; species Alaudala cheleensis. Next base: position 168,294 of record VWYE01005066.1, on the reverse strand, counting down.
AATTCTTCTCGTCTCCTCATGGTAAACCCAGAGAAATCTGGTGGTTACTTCCTTATAGCCTCTTCTATTCTAATTCAGAGAATTTGCAGAGAAAGGAAAGGAAAAGAGCCAAATGTGACTTCAGCACCCTGTTTCACTTTCTAAACTTTCTAAACTGTTTATTTTTATTACATGTGGGACCACATTTACAGCCCAATAAGAAGTGTTTCCAGTGACTGTAGAGCAAGTAATGACTGTGTCAGCTTCATGGTGCTCTGGCTCCACATCAGTTGCAAGGACTTGGGTGAAGAAATATGATCAGCTGCTGAAGCTAGATGCAAAGCACCGATGCATTCGTTCTGTTACCCATCTTATCTTACACCATGAGTGTTTTTCTCTTGTCCATATCATCTTTTTGCAGGAATTTGAAGGCTGAAGTGGAGCACTTGGGTAGGTTTGGGAATAAGTCCCACAGTGTTAACCTCAATGAGATATTTTTGTAGGCTTAACTTCAATGAAATATGCTTCTGCAGTCAAGCTTTTTTAGAGGGCCCTGCTAGATAAGCAATTCTGACTAGACAGCTGGAGTATTTCATTCAGACTTCGTTTTTTTTTTTTTCCTTAGTAAGGTATGCTGCTAAATTTTCAGCAAGGTTTTCCCCACATTAACAGAGGTTAGGCAAAATCTGACTACAATGGAATAAAATCTCCCTGCCTCCACGCTTCAGGGAATGTTTAGACTGGTTTTTTCTGTTCATTTCTTCCCTTGCTGTTTCTTATGATCAAAATAACTGCAGAGTGTTTTTAATTAAAATATTCCCATCTTTTGTTACCGAGTTGCATGTTCATGCCCTGTGCCAGGTTCCCTGGAAAAGCAGCTCTTGGATGGTCAGGATCAAATGGCCACCAGAGGGAGCACGCAGAGCCGCCAAAGTGTAACAAGGTCCAAAGAGTAAAATAATCTGCATTGTCTTTATCTATGTCTATATTGGTCCATACCTATATATATCACACATACATATAACACACACGCACACATACACACATATGTCTATATAAAAGAAAAAGGAACAAAGTGAAAATACCATGAGACCACATAAACCAGCAGTTCTAACAGGGTGGTTTATGTTAGTTAGAATCTTGTCTGGACAGTGTTGAAGGGTTCAGTTGGTTCTGTGCTCCTTCTTAGCAGTCTCAATGAGTTTCAAAGCCCAGATTGAAGCCAATTAGTTAATTTTGCTTCTTGAAGAGGAGAGCAATTGAAATTATTTCAGCAAAAACTCATGGTTTTTTATCAGGATGGGATGGTCTTCTCAGATATAGGTGTCTTCCCTCATACACAATCACACAATACCCTGATGTCAGGAGGGACAAATTACTTCTACTCCTCTGTGTAACTCAGGAAAAAAAAAAAAAAAAGAAAAGAAAAAAAGATAAATGCGGGAAGACTTTAAGGACTGCTGTAGCTAGCTTTGTGACAATCCTTTCCATGCCCACATGTGCATGAAAGGATGTCATAACTGTTTATGTTATGTCATAACGGTTTCTTTACCACTTCATGATTAACTCTGTAGCTAACCTAAAATGGGCAACCCTTTTCATAGCTTCAACCCCTCTCAAGGCTTACATAGTAGCAACAAAACACATACACACATGCATATATATACACCTTTGTACACTTATCCACTTCTTTATCACCTTGTTATTAACATCTACCTAATTACAGTTGTATTCATAGTAGTAACTGATCTTTTTAATTCAATATAATTTGGTCCTTCTTTGGCTACACATAAAAGTGACTCACAGCACAGCCTTCTCCTGATTCTGTTATCATCAGTCTTCCTGCTCCCAGACACAGATGTGTGTGTGCATACAAATTTGAGCTAGAGCTAGTGTTCTTGAAAGCTTATTTTCTGGCTAAAAGCAATAGGGACTTTCTTCCTGTTTTCCATAGAGGTTGTCTGTCAGTACTGTGAAAAGGCTGGTGGTGACTCTGACCAGGAGCTGGGAAGGTGTGTTGTTGCAAGGCAGTGCTAAAACTGATGTGCTATGTTTGGGAGCAGAGGAGTCAGTATATTTTTGAATAAAAGGCTATTTCCCTTCCTATGCTAGAAGATAGCTCATCTTCTGCACTGAACACTATTTTTTTTTGTTTGGCTAAAATTATCCCTCGGCTGAGGAGTGACACATTCTGAAAGTGTCAGGGTTTATATATTTGTTGTTAGAGAACAAGCTTCTCATTTTATGATATATTCTGAGGATGCTTAAATTCTTTTGTGTGTGTGAGTCTAAAGTCAATCAAATTAGTGACAATCCTTTCTTTCAGACCTTTAACTGAATCAGCAAAGCTCCATATTCAGAATTAATCTTGTTAAAAGCATCAATTTGATTTAGAATATAGAAGGCAGGTAGCAGATTTTGCTGCTTTCAATATCTGCCTGAGTAAGGTATTAATCTCTAAACAATGGGAATACTGTTAGGAGGCAAAAGTGTGGAAGTCCTGCTTCTCGCTGTTCTGCCTCTATGCTGCATGATTTGCTATAAATACAGTTAAGAAAACACACGTTCAATTTCCTCTGAAAACTTAATAGGAGTTCTTATCTAAAAAAAAAAAAAACCAGAAAAAAAGAAAAGGCTGAAAATTGACACCATGGATATCAGAATATTTAGTAAACAATTCTATCAAACATTAATAAATTAAGCACAAGGCAAACCAAGTCAATACATGCTGTCATTGAAATGCAACAAAATATGAAGTGTATGGTTGTACTGAGGTTTTGAGGGGTGGAGATGGGGATTGTTGGGATTTTTTTGCTTAAATTTTTTGGGTTGGTGGGTTATTTTTGTTTGGTTTGTTGGTGGGCTGTGAGGATTTTGGTTGGTTGTCTTCTGTTTTGTTGGGGCTTTGTGTGCATGTTTGTGTGTGTGTATATAGCTTTTTATAAGAATATAAAGGAAATAAAAATAGTCCTTTGATAAAATTCTATCATGGGTTTTTCCTGAGGTTGGGACATGGACAGTGAGTTTGAAGCAGATTTTAACTGCAGAGTATAAAAATCTCAAAGATGTGCTATTCAAATATACATAGTTTGAATATCTGAAACTCAGAGTATATTTTCACCAGCAAGTCAGGAAGATTCCAGAGGGAATTCATGTGCCCTGACCACCCATGACCACTGCAGAAGTAGCTGGAAATTACAAGTGCTCTTGAAAGGTTTTCAAATCAGGTCTCTGAGACTCACAGTAGATGATGGCATCAGCTGCTCTCTGAAACTTCTTTTTTACTCTCTTGATAAAATAAAAAAAAAACACTTACATGATTAGCCTTCGAGGTCTGGAGCAATTTATAGTGGTGACTTGGATGATTAGTGGGTTTAGACAGGATACACTTACCCTAAAGCTTTGCAGGCCTCTAATTTGAATTGCCAACCCACTTCCACATCAAAGAGACACAGCTCTGCACATCAATTTCTTTCACTAAATATTCTCTTTGACTCAGTCTATATTCCCACTGTAATCAAGAACTCATTGTACCAGACTTTCTTGAGGACAAAGGGAGGAATAAACAGCTATTCAACACAAACTTTCTATTCTTTCCTACTATTGAACATTAATTGATACATTTCAGACTTGACCAAAGATTCTATCTCTTGCTCTTTCAGTGATTATTTATCAGACACTTGTTGCCTATCACATTCAGGTATCATGGGTAAAATTAGTCTTTTCCTTCAATCTTATCTGAAATATAATTATTTCTAAATCCACATTTCTTCATTACTTTTGTTCTAATAAATTAAACATATATGCTTGGAGATCAATAACAGATCCACTGAGCCACCTCAAGAGATTCTGCGGACAACTGCTATACAGCTTTGCATAGGATGATCTTCTAATTTTTAAACTCAACTTAATCATGAATACAACATTTTTATCATGACAACAGGTTATTATCAATTTTCCACCTCAAGGTTCAAAAAATTATCAATTCATCACTGTCTATTTTTTTACTAATTTTGCAGACATTTCAAATTAGATATCCCATCTATGCGCAAAGAGCAAGTACAATGGAAAGGAAGTAGTAAATTCCAACCTCACTGAACATGATCTTGTGTTCTGGATCCTGTATTCTTCCATCTTAATATCAGTATCCAGAAACAATGAGAAGCTCAGGCAGAAGCTCATGTGTTAAATAGAAACTTTCATTCTCAAACAGAAGTTTAATTGTGGGTTTCATGCACAAAGCCGCCATCTGGTATTTATGAGAAAAAGAACAAAAAATTGTTTAGCAATAAAACGACTTAACATATCTTTGCTGAAGAAATTCGATAGTCATTATCATTAAGGTTTTTTGCAATGTGTTAGAAGCTTGAAAAATTCCTGTTAAAACCTAAAAATTACTTTCCAAAATATTTGACTTATAAGAAGTTTTGAGCTGAAGACAAAAACAAGAAAGTGATGCTTCCCTCCAATGGTGAGCTGAAATTGAGGGAATTTGGTTTAGAAATAATTAATTTTAATTACAGATTTGTCTTTCTGTTTCAAATATAAATATGAATTTTGCACTATATTCAGGATGAGAATATATTTCATAAATACCAGCAAAATCTCCTGTCCCTGATTTGAATGGTATGAACAGTTTTTCTTGCTTTTCTGGCAATAATATCATGGTTGTCTGGGCATGTGATCCATATCTTAGATGAATGTCATTTACCTGCAGCCTTCCCTCTTGTCAGTTCTTCACTTGTGGATGGAAGATCAAAGCTATGTGTGCACTTCTTCTCACCATCTTTTTACAACAGAAAAGCAAGAAACAAGGGAACAAATGCTGGGTGTTGGTTGGGTTATCTCAGCTGGAAAGGAAAATGGAGAGGGAAATGGGTGCTGAAAGCAATCCCATGTGTGTCAATGTATCACTTTCCTGTCAAAGACTCAGTTGTTTAATTTCTAGATTTTTTTTAAAAAACCCAACAAAACACAAACAATGAAACCTGTCACATCTGGAATCTTTTGTGCTCCCATCTAATTCCAGAAATGTCATATTATTAAATTAAAGCTAGAGTATACTTTGATAAAAATTCAAATTTTTGAGCAAATTTCAAGATAATCCATCTTCAAGACTTCTCAGGGATTTTGTGCTGTCATTTATCTGACAGTATCATAACACTCATGAAATCTCTCCAGGCAGACAGGGGTCTTTAACTGGCTATATTTATTTAGTACAAACACTGCACAAGTGGAAACAATTCTTCTTTTTTTCACATGAGAACCGTGACAAAGAATCCTTGCTACTGAAAATTACAATTAAAAAAAGGAACCAAAAAATAAAAAAAAATTGCCATGTGAACCCCAAGTATGAGCAATAATTTCAAAATTAGCAGCAACGTTAAAAAATATCAGCTTTCAATTTCTACATTTTTGTCTACTTCAATGAAAGCACATTTTGCTTTTTTCCACTATTTTCATAAGGTTTTTATCACCTATTTCTTATTTCCTAAGGGAAAGTTTTTCTAAGTCCAACATAATCTTATCAACTTCAGTTTGTAACATGGTTTGTTATGAAAGCCTTAACTGCGATATAATCAGTCTAAACAATACCATTCAGGAAAAAATGGAATGTAAAAAGAAAAAACAAAAAATAACTAAAATAATATTTATTCAGTAGAAATTAAAATTAGCATAACATCCATGTGTCACCACATTTGAACTTTTGAAAAAGTATGTTTTCACCGAAGTGAACTTTGTATTTCTCTGGGATTGGGTCTGGCCTGAGATGCAGGCAGTTTTCTGGACTTCCTCCAAGAGGTCCATGTCCTTATGCAAGGGACCCCAGACTTGGACACAGTATTCCAGGAAAATAATCACCAGAGCAGAGCAGAGGGGCAGAATCCTCTCCCTGGCCCTGCTGGCCACGCTGCTTTGGCTGCAGCCCAGAATGAAGTTGGCTTTCTGGGCTACCAGCACACATTGCTGACTGATGCTGAACTTCTCATTAACCAACACCCTCGAGTCTTCCTCCTAAAAGCTGCTCTTAATCCATTCCCTGCCCATTCTGTATTTGTGTTTTCTCTCCCTCCTCCTGCAGCCCAGCTCAGAGAGACAGGGAATGGAGTCAGTTCATCACCCCTTGCCTCTGCCATTCCTTTCTCTTCAGGGGAGTACACTTCACACTTTTCCCCTGCTCCATTTTGGGGTCTCTCACACAGGAGACAGTCCTCCAGAAACTTCTCCTACAGGAGTCCTCCCCCTAGGCCTGCAGTTCTTCATGAACTGCTCTATTGTGGGTCTCTTCCATGGGGTGCAATCCTTAACAAACAAAGAGTTCCAAAGGCAGATTTCCAATGGGGTCAAAGGTCCAACCAGCAAACTTGCGCTAGAGTCTGCTCCCTCCATGAGGCCACTGGTCTTGCCAGGAATCTGTTCCAGTGTGGACTTCCTACAGGGTTATAGCCTCCTTTGGGCAACCAACTTCTCTGGGGTGGTGTCCTCTTGGGACTGCAAGGGAATTTCTGCTCTGGCACCTGGACTACCTCCTTCCCATCCTCCTTCACTGACCTTGGTGTCTGCAGGGCTGTTCTTCTCTCATATTCTCATGCCTCCCTCCAGCTACAATTGCACAGGTGATTTCCCCCTTCTTAAATACGTTATCCCATCCATTTGGGAGCTATCTGGTATTGCCTCTGTCAGACTTCTCACAGAAGTCAACCCTGCATCTCCCCTTCTACCAAAGCCTTGCCAGACAAATCCATATCCTCACATTACCAAACTAAAAAAATAATAGGAATATAAAATTAAAATTATTTCAACAATTTCTGTATGTACACTATATGCTTCATTACACTTTCTGCTAAAATGTGCTATTTGTAGTTCTTCTTCTAAGCTGCTAAGCAAACTTAACATTGCACTGCAGAGGTGTTTAAATTTTCTTGGTAGACGAAAAAGCATAAGCGACTATAGGTACCAGACTTATGCAGTGGGAAAAGGCATTTGGATAATTTTACCACTGAAAAACATTGTGCAGGGTTAAAGGGAATTGGGAAAAGATTGCAGAATAAATTATAGTCATCTGAGTGCAAAACATTCAAGGCATATTTGAACAGTGAAGGGATAAGGTTACAAATGACAGGTCACAAAAATCTGTGTGTGCACAACACTAACAGAGGAGTTAATTTTTTCTAGGGAAGGGATGAGACTATTTGTATTTTTAAACAACCATGAAAGCAAATTGATTTCTCTAACTTTGGGCAATTAAACTGTGGTGTCTCAGGTCCTCATACCAGAGTCAAAAGGTTCTCTAGAAAACAGATTACTTTTCCAGATGCTTAGAGTCAGAAATTAATTTGAATCACACTGCCCAACAGGCAAAATGGTGTTTTCTGACCCAGATAGTTTACAGGTTTTCCTGAAATTATAGCCAGTACAAAACATGAGTGCCAGGGCACCATCATTCTTATATGAGAGAGCTAGGCATAGCCCCAAACCAGAAACTTTTAAGTTAACTCTTTTTATTAATTTATGTGTATATAGTGTGTTTTTGTTACAGAATTCTTTCATCAACTGGTGCGATAACAACGCGTACTGAGTTCACATTAGATAATAGATGCAAAAATAAGTTAAATTCCCATCATAGACATTGTTTCTTACAAAAAAAAAAAATTACTTGATAAGTAAGGAACTGCCGGTGTTGTTTTCAGGATCTTCATGGCAGTAATACACACATGCTGCAGGCAACTGCATTTTGAAAAAAGGCAGAATCACGGAGGATACTTAGCTGAAACCTGGAAAACACACATTTCTGCACTGCAGTAAAAATTCTATGCTGACTCAACCAACAGGAAATTTTTTTTTCTGATTATCTTCTGTCAGCATAGTTAAGGCAATGCTGATTCTTAGTTTGACTGATGTGTAGCACGACAAGCTTTCAAGCATGGCAGAAGCCTTGCAGCAAATCTGCCTCTGACAGAGACACACACAAGTGGGAAGTTGTAAGCAGCACACACAAAACAGTCACGTGCATGTGTGCACACACACAGGGTGGCAGCCTTCATTGGTTTGGCTTTCTGGCTTGCAAATGCAACAAAATATAAATTACTATTTAATACACATTTTTACTGGGTTCCACATCCCAACATACTTGGAAAACAGTTTTCCAGGAAAACCTTATCAAATTTCACCACAACAGTAAAAAAATGCTTTTTAGTTTTGTAATTTCTTTTATTAGTTGAAGAGCAATTTCCTTCCTGATTGAACATCAACAGAAATTTGGGCTATTTTAATATAATTAGAGTTATTTTAAACTTTGATCTGCTCTCCATTATTTACTTTCTTAACTATACTTGGCAGCCAAATTCGTGACAACTGCAATCAAAGTTAGCAAAAAGAACTATTTGAAAATGGTTCCCAAGCTGTTTGCCACCAGTATTCTTCTGCACTGACACGTCCTTTCTCAGTTAGTTTATTAAACTGCAAACACAGAAATAAGATTTGTATCTGTGTCTTTTGTAAGACTTAGCATTTAGCAGAATTTAAGACAATATAATTTGAGCCTGGAGGAAAGTTTCTGGGATCCTTTCTAGTGGTTAGCACTATATTTCAAATGATATACTTTGGCATTCAATTTCAACTAATGGTACACTGAGGCAAGCTTTTTAGCGACATTTAGAAAAGTTTCTGGGCTTTTAAATCAAAGAGATGCTGAAAATATTAGTGAAATATTTACATATTTCCCCAATAATGAAATATTATATTATTTCTCACAAAACAATAAAGAGTCCTAGCTATCCACTCGGATAGACTCAAAATCATATAAAATTTCATGTGACTCTTTGATTTTGCTGCTTTATTGCATTTGGTATTTCATACTTGTGACTAAAAAATATTTTCCTATATGACTTTAATAAATCATAACAGCTAAAAAACCCTTATCTGCATCTAAAAAGGGCTTAATGCCTGCTTTACTTACTTAAGGAGTGTGCAAAACTTAAAAAACTTGGGTTTATATCAAATGAGTAAGTATTTGTAACATCTACATGCAGATTTCTCCCTTTATCCTGGCACGCACTTTTGAAAGTTCTATAACCGTAAAAAATGGTCCTACTCATCATGTACATGTATGCCTGTCTAAAACCACATGAATATACTCAAATTCTCTAACAGGAAAAACAGTCATTGCATGTAGGAACACAGTTTTAGACCAGGCAAATATTTTCTTTATAGAGAAAATATGTTTCATTTTACCATAAGACTTAAAAGGAAAGCACCCTGGAAAGTTCTCTATACTCTAAGCTATGATTGGCTCAGGGCCAGGACAGGGACGGTCTCTGNCTGGGAAGGGCTTATAGGTGAATGTGAATAAGCCATCTCTAGGAGGCAGGCCCTTCAGAGAATTGATGTATAACCTCGTGGCTCATTACACTCTGGCCAGGTGGATTATTACATCAATTGCACAATTGTAGCAGTGAGAAAAGCCCGACCAACAAACCTCTCTTATTTGCAATAACACAAACCAAAACAAACAGGACCAAAGCAAACAAAGACTCAGAAGACTCAGAATCAGGTTCTCCATTTCTACCCAGAACACAATTATTTTCATCTTGCCTCAAGTAATCAGTATCCTTCATATCACAGTCTCACAAAGAAGAGCTACTCTGTTGTGTTGATCTTCAGTGTCATGTTAAGATTTTGAGTTTTTCCAGGGTACGTTTATTTGGTTTCAACAGACAAAAAAGATTAAATAGGTACATGTAACAAAAATCTGGAAAGTTACAGAACATGTGGACACCAACAACACGTTTCTGAGATACTATCTTCTGCAGTTTATCAGTACTTACCCTAAAATATCGAGAAAACAATAAATGCCAAAAAACCAAGAGAATAATGATGTTGCTCATTTCAAAATGTCAAAGCATAGCAATGGAAATTTGGCTCTTTTTTGTTGTTTGTTTTTTCAATTTTTACCCCACTGATAAATAACTTCATATTTCAAGGTTCTCATGGTATGAAGAGATATTCTCATTTAACGTCAGCATTTCTGTCAGAGCAATATAGTTTCGCTTTTTTGTTATTTGCTACACAGCCACAAACTCTTAGTCCATTGGGTGCTTGTAGATACGAACTTGTAGCTACAGAACCCCTGACCTTTGGACACTCATAGCTCCTATTAACATTATCAAAAGGCAGGACTTTGTAAGGAAAGCATAACTGAGTCTTTTAAGAACAATGTATTTTCTTCTTCTCTGACATCTTCATCCTCCTGTCATATAAACAGACCTTTTACTTAAGCTTCTCCACTTGCCATCTTCAAAAATATCAATTTACTTAAAAAAGAACAGAAAAAGAAACTCATTCTAGATCAAACCTGACACAGAATAGATGGTGTCCTCATGGCCTGGGAAGCACAAGCTATGAAGGTCACTGGAGAATCCTGAGACCACTAAAATGCAACTCTCTGATTTAAAAAGTTTGAGAAACCTATTTATCCTACTCCAGGCCATGAGAACCCTGCAAGGGTTTTCTAGTTCATCTGAGAGGCCCCGTTCACCTTTGTGTTTCAAAATGACCAGGTTTACTCCCCAGGGAAATTTAACCCAAAAGCCAAGGCACACAAGGAAAAGGGCCTGACTGACTCATTCTGGGCTACCCTGCCTGTGCACTCTTCAAGAAAGCAACCAAACACTTCCTTGGTCTATCTTTGCTGCCAGGTGAGAGGCATTAGCAGAGGCAGTGCAGGGGCTGTGGAACGAGGGGGTGACTGGTTCCCAGTTAAGGATTCTGGGGAAGGGGCACCTTTTTCCTGCTGCTGCTGCAGGATTTAGGGAAACCTACAAACCCCCTCCTGTCTATGGCAGCAAAGAGCTAACCTTGCTCTTTAAAAAACATTTAAATGTCCTGTCAGGACACTCAGTGCTCACTGCAGGCTGTGTGCAATGGCTGGGAGACAGCTTGGGCACTTCTCTGGTGTCCACGCATTTGTGTTCCACCTTCCTGAATGCTTACTCATCTCCCCACAAAATTAATGGTTTTAAAGTCCAGCCATTTCTTTTCAGTCTTCTTCCAAATTCTTACTTGGCTTTTAGTTTTGTTTTCAGAAATGCTAGTAAGTCATGCATAACAGCTCCAATGACCAGGCTGACGTGTAAGACTGGCATTTCAAGTTAATGCCAAAATATTAGAAGTGGTTAGCTGTCTTTAGGGACTGATAAGGCTGCACAGCTTTTTCAGAGCATGTGACACACTGCTCATATTATAAAGCCACTAACAATATTATCAACAATCTCCTACAACATAAATGAATAGATGCATACATGATGTAGCTGCCACAAGTTGGTTATGTTTCCTTGTCCTCAGTTTCACACTGCAATACATAATAATAATCTTCCTAGAGAAAATTACTCAAACAAACCGCAACTACATGCAATATTTTCCACTACTCCTATTTTGCAATGTGTTCTGATACAGTGGCTGCCTTTTGTGTTCTCTCTCAGAACAAATCAGAACTTAATAATAGAGCAAGCATAGAGATGTACAGAGAGTGCATTAAAGTCACCTCCACTTTTCCTAACAAACACATTGCCATCTGTCATCCCCATAACAGTGAAGGCAAAAAAAAAATCTCAGCTTGAAGAAATGATCTAGAAAGAACCAGTCACTGCACAAGCATTGATTACTACAAATGTGTTGCTGTAAGGGCAAACCTGTTTGGGAGTCTGAACTCTTATGATCTCTCACAAAAGGTACAGAGGGTAAAATGGAAAACCAGGGAAAAACATAATTATAGTGTCTTCCTGTCAAATGGTTGGAGGGATAAAATGTCATCTTCTTGCATAATAAATAAATTAGAATTTCAATATTTAAGTCCTTGTCAGAGAGAAGATCTATCAGAGAATAATCATTAATTTCTATGCTGTTTCTAGGGTAATTTTTCTCCATTGAGGGCATTTGACTGTTAAATGCTAATAGGAATTAAATAAATGCTTATGAAGTTTAAGATATCTAATCAAGAAAACCCAGAAAAGATTAAAATTACTTCCCTCCCCCCCGCTACTTACAACAGGCACTGGTTGTGATATCCAGATGTGAAGCATCTAATGAACATAATGGCATCTATTTTAGGAACTACTGTAGCAGCAATATTACTTTGCAGATCACGACACATTAGACAAAAATTAAAGACAAGGAAATTGTGGTGTCCCTGTCAGTTGACTTCATCAGTTGCATTTTGTATTTTATCCTTGAAACCTGTCAGACTCTCAGTAAACAACATTACTTCAGTGTCATCTATATTCACCAGAAGATCCTAATAGCTGCTGAGGTAACCTTGACTGTCAGTCATGAATGGCAACCAGTAGTGACCACATTTAGGGCTCTGGTCACATCACACTTATCTAAAGAGCCTTTGCTTTTCCTTTCTTTGCACTTGCATTTTTATGGAACACATCACCTCCTTCTTTATTGGACCCTCTACTATGGATACTATTTCCTTATCCTTAGAGAAGAAGTGAAAAAAATTAGTTTTTATCAGCATGAAAAATCATCACCATGCAGTACCAACAAATATTGTTCCATATAAAATCAAAACCTGTGTAAAGGATAACAGGGACTACTGCATTTTCAAACTTTTATTCTTATCCAGAAAAAGTTAAATTAGTTGTTTTTTTTATTTTTAATTAACTTCACACTTCTCTTATTTCAAAACCCACCATTTTGAATATGATTTTTAAGTGATGCTATTTACAGTCCCACTTTTGACAAATTTACTGCTCAGAAAATTCAAGCAGCCTACCTTTTCTACTGGACTCTTTCCATGTATTTGTCTCCTTTCTGTGCTAGCCTTAGTGTCCTTATGTGCCCTGGAATACAGTGTAGTGAGAAGCAGCCAGAGTTCAAGAAGCACAGCAACAGCAGATGAATACCAAGACCACTGCAGAAATCTTTGGATTTGTGAGAAAGCCCTAGAGTCATGGGGGATTGTTACTGGAGGCAGATTTCTGGAGAACATTCCTCAGATGTTGCCTGAACTGCCTGCCAGGATTGATCTTAACCTTTCAAGGAATGTAGATCAGGAACTCAAGAGATGTACTCAATTTTTAGCAGGAACATTACTGGGAAAGCTTCAGAGTCAAAATTTGCACAGGTGCACCAAAGGGCAGAGCCATAGGTGGAGAGGCACCTCTCCTTGACTTCCATCTTGGTCAGTATTACCTTTGATGTCTACTTAGCAGAGAATTTTCCTTGCCTGCAAACAAATGATCATTATTCCACACAATTTTGGCTGGTTAGCTATTATGGAGATGCCTAAGGTTTTGTTTCCCCCTTTGTGTTACCATAGAGATGAGAAGCACAAGGTGAGAACACAGTGATGGTTTGTTCATAAAGCAGGGATCACCTGCTGGACTTGCAGCCAGTTTTTAAAGCGAGCCCCTTCACTGAAAAAAATGGAAAGGCTTTTTTTATGATGGTACTGATTTATTAAAATATGGATATTGATCT